>JAOEHK010029433.1:6767-18632 GCA_025447835.1 Labidoglobus nevermanni | reverse complement strand
CTAAACAGGGCCCGATATTGATATTGAACTGAGCTGAGGTGTAGATTCATAATGAGAACGAAACTTAATAACACAATTTCATTTGGGTTTACAGCACTCTAGGTATACCTTTACCAATGGTTGCCCATACTGTTACCAGAATAATTGTAATTTTGTTGTAACTTATATGATAGTGTAATTCAGCTGGATAACTAGAAGAAAACAGTATGTTCATCAATTTTGTTTTTTGTTATGTCGGGATCGGTCTACCATCCGGTTCCCGCACCTCGGTCCTTCCGGTCCTTTTGTGCTATCCCAGCATTATTTACCTAATCGTTTCATATCTTAAAGAAGTGCATGAGCTCATCCCAGGGCTGTTTAGCCATCTTAGCGTGGGTCAGTACTTCTTTCCCTAAGGTTGCCTTTTGTTGCACCCTTAGTGCGCACTATATGCTGAGGAGTTTCATCCTCTTCTAAGCAGTACCTGCATAGTGGGTCTTCGCGAAGACCCATAACAGGTTGCTATGGGTCTATGGAGGTACTTGATGTTTTTTTCCCCAGGAATATCTTGGAGTGATGCGTTCCCAGTATTCGTTCCCATTCGGCCTTCAGAAATGTCTGTTCATTAATTATCCTGAAGTATAATTTGGTCCACGTCCCATATTACTGCTTCCACTCTAATTATCTATATGGGTCAACATTCTGCTAATGTTTTGATATTGGAGCGCTAATTGGAGAGCGGTTAGAACTGTTCATTATGGATAGTTCTCGTGGCCACCGACTTCCTGGCTTTGCACGTTCGGGCGTTGCATTAATTTAAGGCGAACTGCATGCGTTCCCATCCGGGCATACTAATGGGACGCACCTCTATTTTCAATCGTCTGGCGTGACGCTTTTGCCGCCATCAGCAGCCGCGTAGATCATTAGGGCGCTCGCGCTCGAGCCATTGAAGATGATGATGGATGGGCAGAACAAGTGTCCATGCCGGCGAACGATGTAATTGCGCCCATCGCGTTTATCCCAGAGAGGAAAAGGCACTCACCGTGGTCTTCGATTCGTTTCCGCTTGATGTTGTTGCCGTTGGGATCGTGCTGGAGGCCGAGGATGCCGTTGATGCTGTACGCGCCCGATCGGGGCTCCGTCAATTGGGTGGCGGGCGCGTGTGCAATGACCGACACCGGCCCACCGCTCGTCGGGGTGCTGTTGCCGCCGCCGGGCGGATTCGTTACGCCACCGCTGCCGCCACCAGCGCCGCCACCACCAGCGCCGCCGCCGCCGCCGCCACCCGTCGCTATCTGGTGTGCGTGTTTTGCCTTCTCTGCTGCTTTATTCCGCACGATCCTGCGAAACAAACGAACGCAAATGTGCTTTAATTACAACATGGAGTGCTCCGAAAAGTTTCGACCACAACTCGATGGAGTTTGTCCTATAGTCATTTCCATTTTGTTACATATTTATAGCAAGAAACCATGATGGCGAATGTTTCGCTGTCCTCCGTAGGTTTTTTGCAATTTGCCAACATAAATGCTGAACTAGACTGCTGATTCACCCTAGCTGAGAATAATTAGGTAATGAATGTGCAATTTATGAAGATCTGTACGTACTTTACAAAAGATTTGGACAATCAAGTGGCGAAACAGCGACCATGGTAAAATCAGAGAGATTCTGAGACCTAAAGAAAATAGCTAGATAAGGAAATGCAAGCAAACAATCAAAGAATCATGTTGTTCAGATATATATTCAGAGAATAAAGGTAGGCAAATATAAGTATAATAATCAAATGGTTGCAAGAGGAGGACTCAAGGGAAAGGGGTAGATCAAGTGGTGAATGAAGCAAGGCTAATAAAGGTACACCACAGGTTGTAGGATTAGCGCCTACAAATGGATCAAATGAGTGCTAATATATGTTGTTCCTATAGAAATATACAAAAAATTCAAAGAAAGAAATGTGGGAATTGTAAATTCTAACAAAAACCTCCAAACATTGTACCCTAACGTAGGTTTTCAAAAGTTATCTGACTTATAGAATTGCTCGTAATTATGAGCAAGAAGGAAGCGATAACGGAAACTAAGAAGTTTAGAAAAGCCCACCTATGGGTTCGTAGAACACTTCTTTTGATTCTGTTCCAATGATGATCGGAATAGATACACGGCAGTGAAGTGAAGAGAGCAAAATTTAACGGGAGTTGAACATGGCACTGTCCAAAGGGATGGTATCCCCTGCGCGCCACAGTCGAGTACTTTTCTCACTTTTGACAATAGATGCACCGCCGCGCCAAAATGTACCAGCTTGCAAATAGTCGTCTGCTCGAAGGGCATCGCTTACCTGCCCCCAGGCATAAGTATAGGAGCATCATCCCTTGAAATGGCTGATCGTTTTAATTGTGCGTTGCAACAGCTGGAAGTGGCCGCTTGTCAAGAGCGCCCGTCAGCCAGCAGCCCTCCGCACAAAGCATTTTGTTTGCCTGTTTGTTGTCGTCCCATTATCATTGTTGCGATTAACTATCGGCCCTGCCAGTCTATTAAAACGAAATCCCTATACCCGTACGATTTATTAGCTTACTACTGTATCCACTGTACAGGGTACCCAATCCTCAAGCCACTCTAGCAGACCGACTATCATTCAGCCATCTTGAGATTTCGGTACCACTTTAAAAATGTGAAACTAAAGAAAGAAATTGGGATAAAAGTAATATATCCAATTGACTAGTAAGTCTTCATTAGATTATCGGGTGCATCACGTTGCGAAGACATCTTGTATGATGCACCGTTGGAGTTGACACCAGTTAGAAGCGAGGAAGGAAGGTGCCAATAATTCACATCGCATTTTGCCCTGGTTTCTGGCCGCCGGCATTGGCATACACGTTGAATAACACTGCAGGGGGTGATTTTCCAAATCAGAATGAAATGCAACTTGGATTGAGTGTACTCAATAACACTATTGATGCCTTTATGCGCTGGTTTACAAGCGGATTATCATCCGAACTCGGCTGCCTATGATACGAAAGCTTAGTGAGATGAGGTAAACCACCCCCAAAGAAGCGATGAAGGGCTTCCCTGAAAAGATTCAAATCTGGGAACAATGGCGATGCTCACATTGGCTCAAGTTAAAGTTTGAAGTACGAATGCAATTGTTTACCATTACAAAAGGCGATAGCATTGCTTAAAATACTTTTAAATTTGATTATTTCAGTTTGAGAGATATTTGAATCATAGATAGTAATTGCTTCGGTTTATAGTTTTAGTCCGCTGATTAGATCTAATGCACTCCAACGAACAGTGAACGGGGATGTATCGCGCTCTGCGTGCACTTTGAATGATCTTTTTGCGAATTCCCATAAGAATTCGCGCACCCCCAACACCCCCAGAAGTGTTACACATCTCGATGGAATTGGAAGCCAGCGGCAAGAATGGCCCTTGTGCGAGCGATTTGTTAAAAACGCATCAATTTGTATATGTAACTGCACCCCCATGACAACACGCATCTCGGCGTTCGGCTCGCCGAAAGCGCACACAATTCCCAAAGGTGTTTTTGATTATCATCAGTCGAGTGAATCTTTTCACTTGCCGCCTCCTGCTCGCAATCAACGCACTTCAGGCTAACTAATATCCATTTGAAGGTATTATTGTGAAACCCTCGATTCCCTTCCGCACAGATTGCTCCGTTCTGCTAACATACGGATATGCGCGAACATATGGTTGATGTTTGTGATCGCACAATTAGTCGTTGAACAGTATAATTACTATTCTGAGATCAATGAAACATACTAATGCCTATATTAATGAAATTAATTCAATAAATCAAACTTGCAATTTATTTCTAATGGTATAAGTTTGGTTTACTACAGAATAATATCTTAGAATCTACCTTAGAATACTAGTGGAGTGCTCAGCATTGCTTAGGTTTTACTACTACAAATTTGCAAATCTCCGTCTGTTCTGCCCGTCCACCTGTTAGCAATCGCTGTCTCAGCCTACTTGATATGGCGTTTGAAGTGGCGTTTGCCATGAAAAGTGTTGGTTTTTTCGATATAACTTTCGAACCATGAGGTTTTTCAAATTGTCTTCCCTTCCACATTATCCCAGGAGTACACGGAATATACCCAATGTTTCATTTCGAAAGAATTATTTGTATTTTAGGACAGATAGACGGGTAAACGGACAGACATACATGCAATTTTATATATATATAGATAATTCTGAGTATGAATTTAGGTTATAGGGACTATATAGCACGAGAAAGGAGATGGAGGTACAATAAAGACTTGGAAGAAACAGTCTATGGAAAGACAATTTGATATAATAATGAGGACAGATAGGTTAAGGTCATATGGACACAGAAAAAGTAAGAAGAACCAGGGTTACTAAAAGGAGAACCCTCAATGGAGACCGCTTTGGTTGGAGATGAAAGGAAAACTTATTACTCGATGGTGAAGAACGACCTGGAACTATTAGGAATGTAGCTAAAACTACTAAAACTACCAGGCAATAAGGGAATGTCTCATCAGGATAAAACCGTTTTTAGAATCTAAATAAGGCCGAATATAAGCATCTATAGAAATGTTTGAAATTGTCAATTTATGTACTATAAGATGACATTGATTTCTAGGGATAACACTTGTAATTTTTCCACCCTATCTACTCTCCTTACTATTGGTAAGGCAAAGCCAAGACCTCGGACTTAATTGAAAGCTCTTGCTAACGCAAGAACACAATAAATAAATAGATGAATTGGAACACGAGGTATGACCTTGACAATTTCTATAACTTTATTATGTTCTATTATCATGGACTAACGTTAAAACGTCTTAATGTAATATTATTGAATTTCATTGAAAGAAAACAGTAGTTTTGTACTTGGAATTGATTAGCGACTTTATTGTGAACAAAGTCGGAAGATTATATCGTGCGAAAATGTTGAGAGCTACAATAGGAATATCATCGTAGTAAAGTCGTAACGAATTGCAAGAGGACATTGTGCATCCATTACGCATCTGCACCACGTTTTGGCATTAACAATTGCGGCAAAACATTGGCAAGTAGTAAGCTGAGGCAAGCGTGCAAGGCTGGGTCACGTGTCTGCGCGACGCTCCGGCACGTGCATATGTGCATCGCAACCCCCAAACGAACGCAGCTAATATCATCGCCACCCTCGCCCGCACGCGGTCAAAATATCGAGGCGTGTCGGCAAGAATCATTGAAAGTGTTTCCAATGCCAGTTTTCGCGTTTTCTTGCAAGTTTTGGTGAAAATATACCCTTTGCCAATTTGCGTCTCCTGTAATTCTGCAAATACCACAAGTCTAGAGATAAAGGGTCAATTAATGCGAAATAAAATAAGCCATTAAAATGTATTCGCAATTGATGGATGCACGCGACCGCAATTCGCGACGTCACTCAGTCACGTGCTGGAACCACCCCCAAGTGGAAAACAATATAAGCTGTTATGCCGCAATCATATTAACTTAGGGATTGTGAATAAGTTATTAATGTCATTTTCTATGCTCGTTTGCATTTGAATTTGCTCTTGAAATGGTCATAAATTATCAATTATTTGCATATATTCTGGGATACTATCAATACTTTTCTGATTATGAGTTCACATATTATTTAATTTTTCAACATGATTTTAATGGATTCAATGCTTAGTAATAAGTTCACTTTGCATGAAATAGTAATAAATTCTTTGTTTATCAATGAATCAGCAGTAAATTCGACATGAATTTGATACTAAAATGCAATAAAATGACACAAATTCCCAATGCAAAGCTTGTAGAAAATTACCCAATTAAACCCAATATGGTTTATGTTATCAATATTAGTTGTAACAATTCTTCGAACTGCATAAACGATGAATAATCGCGAACTGAGCGTACTTCAAGAATAAGTGAAAGCGTAAATACGAGAAACTTACTCAAGGAGTAATCTAGTACGGCTGCAACTTAACTTGCGGTGGAACAGAAACAAATTGTTGCTTTATCGATGAATCTATAAGATATAATGTTTGAATTCAGTACAATCGAATAAAAGCCCGCTTTACATGCTTATTAGCAATAACTTTCGCAAGCAGTAATTATTGCGAATAATGCAAGATTTTCAAGAATTTCAAGAAACGTTACAAGTGTAAATTTACTAGAAATGTGCCTAGGCAATAATATTGTATAATTCATTTCAAATTTTACTCCAGATAAGATACTAATAAAATTCCCAGCTTTGCCAGGGATTGAACCCATGAATTTCGGTATCCCAAATGTGTGATTAGACCACTCGACTACCGACCACTTTCAAACCATTCGTTAAAAATCGGTATGTAGTTTCTACTTCGAGTAGCAGAAGCAGTTCTTGGAATATGTTTTCAATAGCAAAGAAATAGGAAATTGGAAAAGTGCTTATTGAACAATCTAATTCAATTAGACTGACACAGATTCCTAAATGATCTGCGACTGTAGTGTAGGTAGCATTAGTATTCAATTCACACCATCGACCTGCATTGTTATTAGCACGAACGGTTGCAAGAATAACGTATAAACAATAATTATTTGAAATCTTAGTGCACGTATCACACTTTATCTGTCCGAGAATAAAAGTTGGCTGCATCTGAGTGTACTCTGGGACAGTCATTAAAGCTATAAATAAAGCATAGGCATTGCGCAATGCGGCTGCAATTGCGCTAATGATAATTTACGCGCACTCGGCACTGTCGGTGGTTAATTATGACATATCGCCGGATTACTCGCCGAATGCAAATGCCGTGCATAATTGTGTGCGATTAAACGAAGCCGAATGCACACGCGTCGATCAGATGAAGGCGCGTGCGAAAATGTGGTGAAAGTTTGGCGGCCCCGCTTCGGCAGTCGGCCGAATCGCATCCGGGAAGAGGTCTGCTGCTGTCGGGATGATGGACGCATTCGCGCATTGCTCATCGGACGCATTCGCCCGTCAAATATAGCGCAAGTTAAGTGGCATTACGTGCAGCACTCGCATCAGCGCACATTGCGTCGATTTGCCGAAGGCGGGCGCTAAGGGATGCAGCCGAGTGCTCCGGCTACAATCAGGCGTGATGAAACGCGCCGATTTTCGTCGCATTCGTTGTCGTTCCGCATCTCGGACGCGACCATCTGGTCGCCGAAGAGTTTTCAGCGTAATTGTGCGCACTTTTGGCACGTAGGATCCAAGCCTGCGGCGAGGAAATTCTTTTAGCCGCCAGCCGTTAGCGGGAGTAGCGCGCTCGCCATCGATGCGGCTTGCATCTACGTGTTAGGGGTTGTGTTACGTGTGCGAGCATGCACATTAAGTGCGCTGCGCGAAGAAAGTGGCGAGCGGGCAAAAGGAAAAAGTTAAGATAATGACGTTTGCGAGCAGGAAGGCGCAGTTGGCAAAAAGTGGCGGTGGCCAGGCGCACTCCAGGGTGGCAATCCAGGCAGCAGCAGCAGCATTATAACGATAATCTTAGGGCGATCGTTACTCTCTCGCTGGAATGCCAACCATTTGCACTCACTCGGTGGCGAATCTCGCCGCCAGCGGATGCCTAATTGCGGACGCATAAAAACGCCGCATGCCAGCCACCATCTTCGCGTGCGTTGCCATTGTCTGCAGGAGGAGCGCACTTCCGGCGTTCGATACTCGGCCAATTCTTGGCGCCATGTCCGCTTCCGTGCGCCGCCACCACTTCACGTCATTTGCTCTCGCATATTTTCTATAACGCGTTTCATATCAACCTTTTCACGATCGCCATCAATAGTCAAACTCAGAAATAATTGATTGATATTTTACACAATCGAAGATTTGTAACAAGACGAGGAAATTATTATTGCCATCTGGAAACAATATAAGATGTCCAGTTTATTAAGAAAACATGCTTGAAATTTATTGTATATTAAATGGGAATGTTAGATGGATCCTGAAACTAACTTAGATTGCTAAACGAGGGAAAGATAGGCCAAGAACAACATGGAGAAAGCAGGTTCTGTAAGATATGGAAATCTTAAGGATTGGAGACTGGAGAAGGAACCAACTAGATAGAAAGCAGTGGAAAGAGAGCTCAACTCAAGCCCTGGGCCTTCTAGGCCTGGAGTGCTTATAAAGATAAAATAGGAATGTTCACTCGACGATGTTTTTGGTATGTATGTAGGTATACAGTAATATTTGAATTACAATATATAAAACAAAGGCTTAGATCTGAGCAATATTTGACTGAAGTTTGACTAGAATTGAGTGAAGGTATATTTCAACTAGTGACTTTATATCTGCTTAAAAGTCACGTATCTTTCTAGTGTGTAGACAAGGGTATTAGATATTCAGAGATCATAAAATAGGTTGTCATTGTGTGATAGATTTTGAACAATCTGCTGCCATCAATAATTTAGAGATTGAATTTGGAAACCTAGCCATAAAATGGGTAACAAAATATAAAATAACAAATAAACTACCCATTGCCGACAGAAAATAGATAAGAAAAGAACAGTCTGAACACCTTAATGAATCTCTAGTAAACCTAAAGAATCTCAATTTGATTTGAAACCTACATCTTCAATTTGCATCCTTCTAAGAGATTATTCTTAGTGTTTGCAGTCTGTTTGAGCAAACCTTTAATATTAGGTGCATGTCTAGGACTAAAGGAATAAAATTACAAAGCATATTAGAGGAAATATGAGAATTATAGCCAGAGTAGCCTAGATGGAAACTGTTATCCCTAGCATATGATTAGAATAAGTCATCGTCAATTGTTGGTGCGCATTCGAAATGCAGATTAAACATCTGCTATTTTATTAATCAGCAATTACGTTTATTTCATTGCCTGGGGCTGACGCGCAAATTTGGGGGATACTAGCCCTGTCCGCACGTTCAATCTGATAACGCAACAATGGCGAGCAGGGTGAGCAGAAGGGCCACTTCTTATGTGTCAAATCGCATGGTTATCGATGAGGAGCGCAGGCGATTAAAAGGGATGTTCACGTGCGATTTAACACGCGCAAATCGAAGTCAAGAATAGATGAAATCCATCTTAAATAATGCACGAGCGGCGAGAGGAAGATGTGCAACGTGTCGGCACGTGTAAAGCCAACCTACTGAAAATTGCAACGACATTTCGCATGTAAATCTGGTCGCAGTTCCTCAGGCAGCACCTTGACGACGTTTCTGGTCGCAGTTTGCAGCATCGTCGAGCATCGGCTAGGATTCGATCGCGCAGAGAAACGTCATCGGCGTCGGCCAGGACCGCATCAGAGACGCCAAGACGCGCGTCGATTTCCAGCCCCCTCCGGCCGGCAGCGTGAAGGAGCTGCCGAGGCCTTAGCGCGAGCAGCGATCGGATATCCGCGCGAGCTCAATTTCACGAATCTGAGACGCAGCCGAGCGTTCCGGAACCGCTCGTTTTCTCTTTCTCCCTTATTGATTTTCCCATCGTCGCCACCACCGCCACCGCCGTCGCCGCTGCCACCTTCTTGGCGCTCACGTTCGCCACGAGTTCGATAAGGAGCCGCGTAAAATCGTCCATTTGATCGAACCCTTAGCCAAACAAGATTGCGCGCGCGAGGAATGTGTAGCCGGAAAAGAATGGGGCGCAACGATGACGGCGGAGGCGGCAGGAACGCCAGGAACTGGAGGCATGGCCTCTCGGCTTACTCGAGCGAATCCGCTGCTCCGATTATCCTGAGGCGTTCGCTACGGGGTAGATTGCATCGACGCTCCGAGTGTGGTAGCCGTGGCGTGCGTCTTTGCCGCCATCGCCACCCCAACCAACCTTCAACTTGAAGCATTCGCTTCGCATCGATTCTAGCACTTTCTCTCAACCAGACATGAGGACACGTCCTCCTTCTTCTCTCTCTGTCTTACCTATTAATAGATGACACGCTCGGCACGTTGTCCTGGGAGCAGATGCCTTCCGCCAGCAATCGGTCGCGGATCTCCCAGGCGAACATTGTGGGATTCTCTCGTTTGTAGTTCGCAATCGCGTCCACCACGGGCGGTGTCGCCACTTTTGGTTTGGAGCCCCCAATCACGCCGGCTTTAAAGCTACCCGTTTCGTAATACCTGCAATGAGAAGAGAAGATGTTTATGAACAATGCCCCTCAAAGCAGCGTTACATATAGTTTGATCACATCGGTCCCCAGACGATAGGTTTGGTATTCCCCGTGCTTGTCCGCTGCGTTATTAGCAATGGCTTTGTACAGGGACGGCCAATCCGAATGAACTCGCGGGCCACTTTGGAAATGCATCCTGACACTATGGGCCGAACATAAAATGATCCAATCCAACTGCGGGCTGCACATATACGAACGGACTAAGGGTATTCCCCTCTTGTCCATTGTGCCTTAGCCCAGAAACGACCAACCTAATCTTGCGAAACATTATGCACAAAATGACCACGTTTTCCCAAGTACGGGGATGTTTCTTATACTCTGATACTCCTCTGATGGTTACATATTGTATTTGCCCGCTGGCCTCGGGTTGGCAGTACCTGGCTTAGTATGCTTCCAACAAATCGGTCTCCAGACGATAGGTATGGTATTCCCTGTGCTTGTCCGCTGCGTTATTAGCAATGGCTTAGTACAGGGACGGCCAATCCGAATGAACTCGCGGGCCACTTTGGAAATGCATCCTGACACTATGGGCCGAACATAAAATGATCCAATCCAACTGCGGGCTGCACATATACGAACGGACTAAGAGTATTCCCCTCTTGTCCATTGTGCCTTAGCCCAGAAACGACCAACCTAATCTTGCGAAACACAAAATGACCACGTTTTCCCAAGTACGGGGATGTTTCTTATACTCTGATACTTCTCTGATGGTTACCTATTGTAGCTGCCCACGGGCCTAGAGTTGGCCGTACTTGGCTTAGTATGCTTCCAACAAATCGGTCCCCAGACGATAGGTATGGTATTCCCCGTGCTTGTCCGCTGCGTTATTAGCAATGGTTTTGTACAGGGACGGCCAATCCGAATGAACTCTTGGGCCACTTTGGAAATGCATCCTGACCCTGTGGGCCGAACATAAAATGATCCAATCCAACTGCGGACTGCACATCTACGAACGGACCAAGGATATTCCCCTCTTGTCCATTGTGCTTTAGCCCAGAAACGACCAACCTAATCTTGCGAAACATTTTGTACAAAATGACCACGTTTTCCCAAGTACAGGGATGTTTCTTATACTCTGATACTCCTCTGATGGTTACCTATTGTATTTGCCCGCTGGCCTCGGGTTGGCCGTACCTGGCTTAGTATGCTTCCAACAAATCGGTCTCCAGACTATAGGTATGGTATATCCCGTGCTTGTCCGCTGCGTTATTAGCAATGGCTTAGTACAGGGACGGCCAATCCGAATGAACTCGCGGGCCACTTTGGAAATGCATCCTGACCCTGTGGGCCGAACATAAAATGATCCAATCCAACTACGGGCTGCACATCTACGAACGGACTAAGGGTATTCCCCTCTTGTCCATTGAGCCTTAGCCCAGAAACGACCAACCTAATCTTGCGAAGCATTTTGCACAAAATGACAACGTTTTCTTTCAAGTACGAGGATGTTTCTTATTCTCGGATACTTCTCTGATGGTTACCTATTGTATCTGCCCGTGGGCCTCGGGTTGGCCGTACCTGGCTTAGTATGCTTCCAACAAATCGGTTTCCAGACGATAGGTATTGTATTCCCCGTGCTTGTCCGCTGCGTTATTAGCAATGGCTTTGTACAGGGACGGCCAATCCGAATGAACTCGCGGGCCACTTTGGAAATGCATCCTGACACTATGGGCCGAACATAAAATGATCCAATCCAACTGCGGGCTGCACATATACGAACGGACTAAGGGTATTCCCCTCTTGTCCATTGTGCCTTAGCCCAGAAACGACCAACCTAATCTTGCGAAACACAAAATGACCACGTTT
>JAOEHK010029322.1:0-20300 GCA_025447835.1 Labidoglobus nevermanni | reverse complement strand
CCCAGGCGGGAAAATTACGTATTTCCGGTGCTTGGTGTTCCAGAGCCAGTTGCGACTTGCTTGATGGTGCACGTGGCGAGGCGTTGGCTGGTGGTCCTGGACCTCGGAAAGTTGGAGTTCGGGGTGTGGTTCTGTGTTGCTCCTTTAGGAGAAGTCTTGATTTCCTCACTAGGGTTGGAATCCTTGTCGGGGCGTATGGGTTGTGAACTTCTGACTGGAAACCCAGCCGGCACATTGGGACTACTAATTGCCGGCAGGGTTTTCCAGTCGAGCATTGCAATGACCGCTCCAAAATGAAGAACAATGAGAAAAGAAACAATGCCTTGTGGGCTACGACGAAGAGAAGGAGAGTTGTGCGAATTGAGTGGGCGCAAGCAAATATAGGTGTATGAGGAGGCGGCTGTGCAATTCTGGGCAGCAAAACGGCGTTCGGCGTGTGCGCCAGCTCCAGCTCTCAACGTCATGCCGGCACGAGACGCGTGACGCTTGTTGGCGGCGCCTGGACCCAGAAGCTGCAGTCTACATTCGTCCTTGACGCGGGCGCCAGCCAGTCGCCAGGACCGGAGCGTCAGGATAACGTACGCGCCGTGTGCGTCGTGCACGTTGCGTAATTGCGCTCTCGGCCACGAGGCAGAATGGAAACCTTCGTCATCTTGGGCATGTGCTTCCTGTGCTACGAAATCTGTGAGCTCCTCTACCAGTGCGGCGTGACGTCGGCCAAGACGGCACCAGCCATCAAGGAGGAGCCTCAGCGGCGCCAAGTGATTTACTCTATCGCAAAGCAACCCCAGTTCGACGCCAGTTTGTAAACGTATCGTAAATCTCGCATCCTCCACGGCAAGGAGCACAGTGCTGTTTAAGCTCGACCTCAACCCAAACAACGAAACTTGTTCGAAGCATCTTCGTCGTTCAGCTTCTACAATAAATTCGCGCTCAGTTCCAACGATTCCATTTTTCTATGTGACGAGTCCCTACCGGTAGGGGCGTTCAGTTGCACGTGGCCTAACATCACACACACACATCCTGATATTCCTGGCAACACTCCCACTATATAACTATAATAAAATTTATTTAGAATGTCCTAACTGCTCCGGTGTGACCTCTCGGACGAAGTGCGTATATGGCTAATAGAGATATTATAAATTGTGTTTGATTCAAGTTTAACCAGGTTCAGTAGAATAAAAATAGGACAGGGTAAACCGGAGCATATGGCCAGACATGTGAAAAATGCCATGCAAATTGTCCTTGCTCACAGGACGTGCGATTGATATACGAGGCTAATAAATTACAGGCATAAGGAGACCTGTTTTAATATATGAATATGAATTTTCATTGCGCACTCGGTTGGCCCATCTTCCCTGAACTAGCTCCTCCTGTTTCAGTTACGCCGATTATTGATAGCTTTATCCACGTGATAGACCATGACATGCAAAATATAGATTTAATAGTCAATGAACAATTCTACGGCATTTCCTTGTAAAATAATATCAGCTCAATGATGTGAGGCAATAAACGGCTTAAAAGGTCAGCAAGGAACAAGGAAATCTTAAAAATTGTGTGCAGTGACCAAGGAGGGCGGATGTAAAGTGTATTGAAAGTGAGTTCGATATTCAAAACGGATCTGATTGTAAACGTGCTGTAAAATGGATTCGCTGGAGCGGTTGATGAATGCAGCGAAACCGCTGCCGGCTGTATTGACTGCCGGAAGTTCTCTTCCGCGAAGAGCATTGGTACATGCAAGTCTAGCGACAGCCGCTGCCATCGGCCGCCGTGGCCGACATCTTACTGGGACGTTTTGCCTCACTGGCGACACCATGGAAGGAATTATCCAATGCCTCGTCTTCCTGAAAGCCTTCTCAGTGAGTATGCACATTGGCGCATTCTTACATCTATCAAATTTCAATTAAGCACAGATTTCAAGAAATCTATCATATTCCAGCACACTTCGAGGGATTTATCCAGGAGTATCCCTTCCCAGAACGAAATAGGGATCAAGAATGTTTCCCCAGGTGCCTTAGTTACAATGTGAAATCAAACGGGAACTCATTCTTATGCTTATGACACATTTGACTTAATTTTATGACTTTTTGCAGCATTGCAACTCAGATCATTGTTTATGGCTCCACGGAACATAATAAATCAAGCGAGTTTGTTCCTGCTTCATCCTGTTAGTAACCCATCATTCGTGAAAATGGCCAAAGTTAAAATTGTCTTGTTATTATGTTATCTACACGTCATGGTAGACATTATTCCCGCCCCTTCCTTTGACAGGCAAGAAAAATGCTTTATGGTTAGCGCTACATTATCTTCCTTGAGGGGTTTTCCCTCTGTTCAGACATTGCTGAGCATTTCGGATCAATTGTTCAAATGCCAACGAGATACGACATTGTTTCCAGTTTGCATTACAATTTATTATTTAAAATTTCCAAGATATTTTCGCTACCCGTGAAATGGAAAAGGAAACATGACATCAATTTAAAATTACCATTCCAGAAGTGTAATTGCCTAACCAGGGAAAGCACTGTGTCATAATTCACCGGGAAATGATGGTCGTAAGTCTTTCGCTAAGAAAGGAATGTGAAAAGCTGATTACACATTCTGTCTGGTCAGGATATGTTTGTATAATTCTATCCAGACCAGGGTGTCAATATTGATTAGATAAAATGTGCTGCTGAGCAGGTAATGTGTACAATTGCAACAGATGCAATATTTTCTTAGAATTTTAACTAGATTTCAATTTGTGTGCTGAGTGCAAATTGAAAAAATTCGGTGAAAAATTGCAGCGCATTGCATACGGAGGGAATTGAAGAATTGAGTGGTGGATTTGAATGACGGTTCTGGATGGAATCTCATGAGAAATTAATCAATTACCGTGAACGTAACCGCTTTTTATCGTCGCCTTTTGCTTTTCTTGTCGTTGCATGAGTTTCTATAGAAATTTCCTTTACTGGCATGCTTGCAGTTTATGTCTGAGTAACTTTTACACACCCAGCTCAGGTGATTACGCCAACGGAAATGTAATTTTGAGAGAATTCCAGCTTAATTCCTCATTCGGATCCATCAGAACTGCGCTTGATCTCAGCAGCTTTCTATATTTCTTTTATGGGCTTTTTTATATTTCCGGAAATTAACCACACATTTTCCGTCGGTTTCTTGTTCGCATTTCCACAGTTCTGTTTAGGCCTGGGCAAGGTAAGGTACGGGTACGTACCCGATACGGAAATTACCTTTTATACCCGGTACGTACCCTATGTCTTAATAAAAGGTATGGGTACTGGTATTACAACGTAGTTTCCATACCGGATATGTACCGGGTACGTACCTCTGAGTACCCGGTACGTACTTGCCGAGGCCGAGTTATGTTCCGGAAAGGATGATGACCTCGAATTGATTGCATAATATAATTTCAGTGGGAATGCTTAACAGTATTAATAATCAGTCGGATGAACAATATTGTGAAATTCGATTAAATGTCGATGCGCTGATGGCTTGCGAGGGTCGAAGGAAAGAGTAATTTAATCGAACGATTCCGGTAACCCGTTCACCACTGCCTCCCATTTGAGTACTGGCTTTTCGCGAACGCGATAGTTGGGAACTTCGATCACGGCGAATTCAACGCAAACCATGTTTATTAATCAGCGCCGACATGCTGGACTGCTTCGAGCCAGATCTATCAATATTCATTATGTACATGCGCGAATTTCATAAGCTCGCTTTCTACCCCACCATGATTGCTATTCTATAATCAATTGCCGTCTATTTTTTCATCCAATTTTGAGAAAATATTGAAACTGCCATACGGAAATCATTATTAAATGCACATAAATGTAGTGCCGGCTCTAGGGGTTCAGCACCCCTATGCAGAACAATAAATCACGTCCCTTGATTTACCAAGATACAGCGGCCAAAGACGGGGAATACCAGATAGATAGGTATTCCCCATGTTTGTCCGCCAAAAATGCAAGCACCCCATTTCAGTCCTTTTATTTATAATAGTTGAAATGATAGTTTATGCTCGTGCAATTTTCACCATCTTCTTGCAAATTTTACGACGTGATTTGGGGTGTCTGGCGACCACCAATGTGCTCAATTCTACCACCACTTAATCTCGTTACACCAGCTGTGTTTCATTGCAGGGTAGCAGGGGCATCAACTCCATTTATCTGGATTCCAGATGATCTACAAAAGCGAGGCAAAGAACTGAACTAAAGTAGAAATAATTAAAACTTTGTCCAAGAGATGCATGTCTGGCTGCATAACATTTACAATCATTAATGGATTAATTTGCTATAAACTCAGCATAATTATTTGTGCTCCAATTGGACACTGAAATTGCAAACTCGTCCCTATTCGTTTTATTATCACATTCGCCCTAAAGTTACGATGAGACTTTTATTTGTAGCAATTTCGTTGTCATCTCCGCTCAAAATTGATTGGATACATTTTGGAAACTTTCATTTGATGTGGCGTGGATATTAACGCATTCCAATTTATCGTCGGTAATATTCCATTACGGATGATGAATGCGCTATAAACCCTTATATTTATTACATGCTTTCAGGGTGTTCGGGAACGAAACAACAATTTTGTGGCAACGGTTGCTACGGCGAAGATTTCCTAGTGATTTCGCCAATGCAAAGCAGACATGTGCTTGAAACGTTTCAGATGGATCGTGAATTGAAATCTCGCGTGAATTGGAAGAGATTTGCGCTCAAGTATTCATCACGAACAAATAAACAACAGCACAAATCAATTGCAAAGTTTTATTGGATTTTTTACTACAATGCTGCCCGATTCACTTTTAATATAAAATGGAGGATTAATTATCTTTTCAAAAGATTCTTCAACATGTTCAGACTGTTTTTTTTTCTTTTGCATTTTCTGTCCGTAATTTCTAGTTTCTTTGTAATTTAATGTTTTCATGCCTTATTTGAGGTTTTTTTTGTTACGTCGGGATCGGTCTACCCTCCGGTTCCTTGCACCACGGTCCTTTCGGTCCTTTTGTGCTATCCCACTACTATTCCCCTAGTCGTCTCATGTCTTCAAAGTAGTGCATGAGCTCGTCCCAGGGCTGTTTTCCTATCTCAGCATGGGTCAGTGCATCCTTCCCTAAGGTTGCACCCTTAGTGCAATGGATTCTCCCACTATGTGCTAAGAAGTTTCATCCTCTTCTAAGCGGTACCTGCATAGTGGGTCTTCGCGCAGACCCAGTCTAGCTAGGTGCTTATTGAGCCCGCAGTGACCTGTAATGAGCCCTGTGAGTTCTCTTAGTCTTGCACGTCCCCAAGAGAGTGCAAGTCGACTGGAGGCGCTTGATGGTTTCTCCCCGGGAATATCTTGGAGTGATGCATTCCCGGTGCTCGTTCCTATTCCTCCTCTGTTTCTGCTGACACTAAGGCCTTCAGAAATTTCTTTCCTACCTCGGGGGGGATACCAATAGTTGGTTCCGGCCCGACGTATCCCAAGTTTGCTGCGGCTTTTGCTAATTCGTCTGCCTTCCTTAGCCCAGGATATGCCTGGTCTTTTGGCAGCCAGATTAGCGTCACGCCTCTCCCAGTTGCTAGGTCGTTAAGTCGCTGTGCACAATCCTTTACAGCAACCGACCGAATATTGAGGTTAGGTTTTTATAATTTTGTGATTTCAGTCAGGACTATTGTTTATGTAACATGCAATGTCGAATAATATTTTGCAGCAGTTGTTTACATTAGTTTACATAAGCTTTGTTCACTCAATAAATAGAGGGGCGCTCGAATGGGTCCGGTAAGTTTTTTTTGTTCACTCAATATTTAACCTTAAAAATAAATGGGTACTCGAATGGGTCTGGTTAGATTTTTTGTTCATTCAATATTTCACGTAAGAAGGTGCTTGAATATTTTTCCCTATAACTTTCGAACCATGAGGTTCTTCCTGTTTTCCTTCCACTTGCGATTTTCCCAGAAGTACACGGAACACGCCCAGTATTTCATTTCGATCGAATTATTTGCATTTTAGGCCTGAATCAAGAACATACAGACGAACAGCCCTACATTCATTTTTATATATGCATTTAACGCATTGCTTTTGATTGATTTGGCAAATTTAGCACCCTTGCGCTTCCCATACTTGCCAGGATTCATCTTGGAAAATTACGCTCGTCTAGCTGATATGCGACGCACTTAAATTTGATGCCGTTTGAATTTCAAATGAGCAATAGAGAATTTATTCGGAGAGACTTCATTCAGCCTAGTTATATAATCAGCAGGCTAAAATCGATATTGAAATTGCGCTGGAAAGGCAATGCTGGCAGCGCGATTGTTATTTGTGAGGACTCTTATTAAATATAGCATGGCGGGAGGGGGTGGCATTTCGCAAAATTTCATTCGCAAGCATTACATTAGGCGGGATGAGCAGCGTCTTATGAGGCAGCGAATTTCATTTCTAAAGTATTGTCGCATTTGTGCGCTTTTATTTTTGGTTTGCGATGATTTTCATGGCATTTCTGCTTCTGCCACTTCTGGATTTATGTACGCCCTCAATGAAATGTGTTTATTAGTTTTTCTCGCCCGTTGGTCTGCCGGCAATTCGCTTTTACCATAATTCCCCGCTTCCCCAGTCACTTAATCCATTTCTTATTTTGCTTTCTGCTTAATGAAAAAATAACAAGCAATCAGATCTATACTCTCAATCTATAACTATATGTTTTCTATTGTAATTTGTCGGAGAGTTTCAATAATAACTCGAGAATTCACTCCCTCAATAACTTGATTGAGAACGGAGTGTCATTCTAATTTCCATACAAAAATACGACAGAAAAGTGATTTGGAATTG
Organism: Labidoglobus nevermanni; assembly: GCA_025447835.1. NCBI lineage: Eukaryota > Metazoa > Arthropoda > Insecta > Coleoptera > Staphylinidae > Labidoglobus > Labidoglobus nevermanni. Next base: position 13,493 of record JAOEHK010029322.1, on the reverse strand, counting down.
ACCAATAAATGACCATATAGGGGAAGATGAAGTGAAAAGATTTACTGGTTAAAGCACAGCGTATTTCAAGTTTGGATTCATCAATTAAAGGCGTTAAAAGCTGACACGAGATTAATCCTAATGCCCGAAACAGAAAAACGTAAAATATGGAGAGATAAAATCTAAACTGGCACTGGCGATGAGGACAAACCAAATACCTATAAAAGATGTTGAAATTCATTCGTGAATCCATTTATATTTTCAAATAATATACACAAATTAAATTTTCCACACTATGGCATTTAAAACCAGTAATTAAACTGAATTGCTGCATTTTTCTTGCCTTAAATTTCACGCCAGGGCGGAAATGACTTCTTTGTTATCTATTCTCCCACCGATCCTAATGTTGATATTATGTGTATATTGAAATATTTGAAGTCCGTGTGTCTAGATCCTGCGGGTAATATTTACATTGACCATAAAGTGTCCTGATATAGAAATTTAGACGTGTTTTTGCTCGAAAGTGTTTGCGGTGTTTGCTGCTGACCCTAAAATCGAATTTGCTTTTTATGCATCTCCCACGTTAACGATCATGTCCTGAGGATTTCATTAGGGAGATCAATGGTAGCAAACTTATTTGGCTTACCACACCCTTTCAACAAAAAATCATTGAACATTGGGTCTGTATATATACTTTCGCTGCTGTTACAGAGTTGTTATCAGTTACACACCATTATCGTCCACCTGAATCACTAGGAAGCGCTAGTACCCATTTTGGGAATCGCTGAGGTAGTTGTTTTCCAGGACGCGATGAATTTTTGTGCAACTTTACGATTTCAGTGATGTTTATCAATTGCTTCATTTAACGATGTTTTTTTATGGCTCTACAATGTGATAAACGACTTATTTGGTTATTGCATGAAATTCTGCTAGAAAGGCCATGATATGAAATGTAATTATTTAGCAATAATTATGTTTATAACCGCTCGGTAGTCCCAGGGGCAACATATAAAGATAAGGAGATAAGGAAAGAGAGACAGCACATAATGTTGTAAAAACGAATGAACCAAAAACACTACCGAGCAGCCAAAGGAAAAAAAAATGGCTGACATGATTGCAGAACCCTCCACTAAGAACCCCACCCTGTAAGGATGTAGTAATGTATGTAATTTCTATGGAGTTCTTCGTATGAATAAGCAATTTGTGTATTTGTATAGACGCATCGTAATCGTTCGATGAAATTTCATTGCAATTTCGCCGATTAATTAATAATTGGAATTGCAATTAATGATAATTTTCGAGTTGTTTGCAGAAAATTAAATCGAATTAAACTCGGCATAGAGCGACGCAGATGATTTATAATATAAGATTTGGATTGGCCGTGTACGCTGATAAAGGTTTGTGCAATGGGTGGTGAGAATGCAAAGAAATGAAATGCCTGGTGGTGGTCCCACCACGAAGAATCCTGGCGGAAAAAGCGAATTAGTGCAGCGAGTGTGAATCCGTTTGGAAGCGAATGGTAAATTTATGCTCGAACACAGCCATCTCATATCCACATTCATACGCAAGTGATGTTCACTTACGAATTGTTCCACCACCACCCTTCGCGTTACGCGTGGATGCGTGTAAATATGAAATCAGAATGTGGCCCGCTAATTTGTCTTCTCACCCACGCCTTGTCTTTTTTGTGCGCGAAATCTTTTCCGAGACGCCTGTTTTACTCAAATCTGCTCATTTAATCTCAACCCTATTATTTCTGCATCGCTGGGGATTTGATTTTGCAAGAACTCCTGCGAACATCTCCCCACCCCAGCATTCATTATCAGCCTTGCAGCCTTGCTCTAACATATTCTTGTGCCCTTTATGCAACGTGATGATAGTTTTTGATGTTAATTTCTTCTTTTTTACATTTGAGTGCATTTCTCCTGTCGCCAGTTTCATCGTCAATCTTTTCAGTGCAGCCATGTTCCCTTTTTTGATGCAATTTTCTTGCTGTTGCATTCGCGACAATTCGACGTCGGTGGCTTTTCCAGAACATCCTATTTATTTGGCTTCCTTTCAAACTGTCAATTAAAATTGAAAAGATTGTGACAGCGACTCGGAATAACAACTTTATTTTTCTTCTTATTTCGATTGCTGCGTCCTTCTTTCTCTCCCAAGGAAAATTGCGAATACCAATGAATTGCGACTCAAATTATTGTAGGAAAGAGGAGAGTGGAGAGACAAGGCACATTATCGACCAGTCATTGACAGGCACGCAATTTAATTAAGCTTGTAAAGAACTCGAAGGATAACAGAAGAGGTAGTTGACGTAATACAAAAGTTTTCACCATTTTCCAGGTTAAATGCTGAAATTCTTTATTCAAATTTTCAATTTTTGTATATACCAGATATATATCCAGATTAAAAAATCCACCATATCACATTTCAGTGAGCGAGAATTCATTATTCTACCAATCTATACAAATTTATAATTTTCCATCGCAGCTTGAAACCATTCGCATTTACAATTAATGCATATATTCAGCCATTGCACAACTTTTAATTAATTAACGCAATGTTTTTCGCATTGAAATGCAGCTATTGGGAAATATGTATTTTTTTCTGTTTGGGGAAGCTATTCCAATTTGTAGTGGATGCACATACAGGGGTTGCTATTCGAGGAATGATTAATTCGTAAACAATAGTTTTCGGCTGCTGTTGCCTGTTACATAATTCTAGGTACATTCTACAATAATGGCGGATATTATTTGCATGCACAATTACGAAACAGCATAGTTTGTAATCACATAAGCATAACATTTATGATTACATGCTCGGTTATAGGAATAAACTTCTTGTTTATAGCTGTATACAATTTGCACAAAATATTAACCAATGATTACAGAGAAATATCCAATATATATAACGGCGCCACACCCCCAAGGGGGTTTTGCCTCCTTACGGTGTTCTAGATCTATTTAACTTAACAGCGCGGTCAGAGATAATTCTGTCTCCACTCTAGTCTGTCCATTGGACGCACATCGCACACATTTTCTCATTTTCTGCAGGAACTAACAGTAATTCAGAGATGATCGTATATGGTCAGATGCACAATTAAACGCCCTACAGGATACACTTTGAATCATCCCGATACACCCAGTAGTTCCAGAGAAAAATCACAACAACTGTGATCACGTAATCGCCGAGTTGCGGCCACGTCATCGCACATCGCACACTTTTCCTAATTTTCTGCAGGAACTAACAGGAATTCAGAGATGATCTTATGTAATCAGATGCGCAATTAATCGCGAAACAAAACACACTTTGAATCATCCCGATGCACCCAGTAGTTCTAGAGAAAAAACACAAAAACTGTGATCACGTAATCGCCGAGTTGCGACCACCTCATCGCACATCGCACACATTTCCTCATTTTTTGCAGGAACTAACAGGAATTTAGAGATGATCTTAAATGGTCAGATGCGCAATTAATCGCCCCACAAGATACACTTTGAATCATCCCGATACACCCAGTCGTTCCAGAGAAAAATCACAAAAACTGCGATCATATCAACTCCGAGTCGTGGTCATGTCATCGCCGAATTGCGATCACGTTGTCGCAAATCGCATACATTTCCTCATTTTCTGGAAAAACTAGCAGGAATTCAGAGATGAATCTTATATCGTCAGATGCGCAATTAAACCCCGATTTCCCGTGATGTACTTAAACTCTTCTCAGGTCTTGTTCGATTTCTTGTAACCAGCTGCTCCTTGGCCTGCCCACTTGCTTCCATTCCGTTACCTTCCGTATCGGTACTCCTGGTCCACCTCTTCACATGTGGCCCAGCCATTATATATATGGATTGATTTTCGATCGCTTCGGCCTGAAAAGAGAATGACATGTAGGATTACAACAAAGCTGTCTCAATTGATTGCAATTTATAGCAAATTGGCATTGCTGTATCCGAAATAAATGTGTTTGAAAACAACATCCCTCATCTCTGAGTAATATCTTTTTGCTCAGTGAGCACAAATAATTGAAACTGTATCGCGTTTACCACTTTTCGACGTTCGAATTGTTTAGGTTTTGCTGTTGTTGTTCTTGTGGGTGTATTGAACTAATATTCATGAAATTCGTTAAATTTTCGAAGAGAAACGGTAACATGCTGAACTTCTTGCATACATTTAAACACCAATACTGGGCGGGCTTAAATAAAGCTTTTAATAATACAGATCCATTACGTTACGCTTGCCCTTCAACATCCATTTTGTGAGTTGTAGCAAAACCAGAGCTTGTCTTGTTTGCCACTACTTTGTTATGATTTGGCAGGAAATACAGGCACTTGCAAACTTTAGCATCAAAGAAAAACTGCACTCGCAATAGCTTGAGAAATATTTAATAAGTCTATGCACCCTCTGCATTGCCTTCTTTTATAATTTTCCAATAATGCAATAAAGTGTTTGTTTGTCATGTTCTGCGATGCTCATTGAGAATTTAAGGTCGTTTACTTGAAAATATTTGCAAATATATCCTTTGTTAGGCATGCACAAACATGAACTTTTATTTGCGCGTCTATTTTCCCGGCAACATTTCCAAATGGATAAACAAGGAAATGATTCGAGTTCCAAACAACATGTATGTATGGCTAGGGATGATTGATGACTCGCGAATTTTAATATGCCGGCTCCAGCTGTATCCTATATGCTTCAATCTTCTTTCATGTTTGTCAAAAATGTCGACTGGGTAAACAACCCCAAAATGCATCTGGTTTTTCATCAACTTCATCCTACCCGTCACATTGTTAGTTCAAAGTTACTGTAATAAGACGCATTTTTACATTCACTAATTGCAGTTAATTGCAGATGGGTGACTTCAAGTACCAATCCAAAATATCATTAGTGCAGGGCCTCCAGAGATGATTAGGTTCGTCCCACATTTCATCCCCCTTATGCAATCGCTCAATGTCAAATTATGGTGTCCTCTAGGAGAGAGATAATTAATGTAGCCATTTGAAATGGGTATAGAGGAGTAACAAGAAAATGAGAAAATAGTTGAAATGGATAATTCTAGTCCCTAAATGCAGTCCACTGCTTTTAGGGAGTTAATATTTGGGTCTATCGCTGGTAATGGTTTCTTCGTTGCGACATTGTGACTTAAATTGTTTTGTCAACTGGTCGCCCAAAGGCTAGCAATAAAGGCAACATGTGTTGCAGATGGATGGTAGATGGCTGTTAGTATGGCGGTGTTTTCTCGGAGCATTTACAACTACACTTTTTCATTAAATCCTCTGGCATTCTTGGAACATTGTGTCACATTGTGTACGTGCTCATTGGGTTGCAGTCTGTTGTTTCACGTTCGATTTTTTCAGCATCGTCAACAGCGTAACACTGATGTTGTAAAATGTGTTGGAAATTGCGTTTTATCACGCTACAAACGGATTTGAGCACGACCGTCAATTTTGCGGTATTGCGAAATGCGCTTGTATCCCGGTTAGTTCATGGTCCTGCCATGATTTGTACATTGTTCTGGCCATTTATTCCTATTCATTCGCAACATTTTTCCCGGTTTCCATGGAAAGACAGCGTGCATCCGTAACAATGCCGGTTCTGCTGCATTACCGACATCCGGAGGTTGGCTCAGCCCGTATTTCAATTACCCAAGATCAATAAACAACCTCCCCAATTCCATCAACAGTTTGCCAGCCATTAAATGTAATTTAAACAATTCTGAAATTACTGCATTCGGGATATCTATGATAGTATTGTGTAGAATTTCTGGTTATTGTATGGTCGGATGTGCCTTCCCTTGAATTTTGCTTGCGCTAGAAGAAAGTAATGATGTTGTCTTATCTTTGGGTTAATCAGACCTTCCTGTCACGTCTGCATTGAGGCATGCTTATCGCCACAGCGCCGAATTGTTTACCACACTCAAAACGCTGCCTTGATCCCTCCGAAGGAAAATGCAAATGGGGCATTACAATGAAAGTCCACATTTTCAGCAGAGCCTCTGTCTTTTTAAATGCATCGACAGCCATCGAGAGATTTCCCCTAACTCCTTTGTAGCATGCCACATGCTGATTATTACGGCCTCCAACAAAGAGACCGCAACCCTCTGAGGTTAGAGGCCCTTAATTAATTAAATTGGAAATTGATTTTTTGGCGAAATTACTGTGGTGACGCGTTATTCCATTTCATCTTTTCATCTACAAGAGAGCTGGATCTAAATTTAATGATTTTGGGTTTTAGTTTCATAGCATGTTCCGCATTCCGATCTTAAACTCCGCTATTTTGAGTTCCTCAAACCACCACGGTTTACTTATCTTTCCGCCCGTAGACAGTTATGGCGGTCAAGCAAGGGGAATACCCTGGGTCCCACCACTCGAAGATGGGCATTCCCCGTGCTTGTTCGCCAGCACTGTCTACGAGTGCTCATCGAATACATTTCCAGAATTCGACATTTAGGTGTTTCGGAAACACTGATCTACAGCATACTTTATAATTCCTGTTCGGGATATGATATGAATCTGCTTTCAGTACTTTGTGAACTTACTTCTTTTCTTGCCTGGATTAATCTCGATTTCAATCGCATTGAAATTGTTCTCGAATTTATTTTAGTATCTAATCCCCAAGTCGTGTATTGACTTGCTTACAATGGAATTTTTATACTTTTAAGATTAATTAAAACTCTCACTTAACCGACATTGTTTTGACAAGTAAAATTAATTTTCTAGTAAATTAGTAGCGCCATTTCGCGCTAATTACTTTAAGAAGTAAATCTTAAAGGCTTCTTCCTCAAAATTAAAAGTTCATTAAAATATTTCTTGGGAACCTATCCTGCTTTAAACTTAACTTTTCTCGTCCACGCTAAACAAATTTTGCTTTAAAAATGAGTAATTACAGCGTGAGGTACAATCATTGGCTACTTAATTTGAAGCAGGTAAGTTTGAACGCCAACAGTTAAGGTTTTGAAGATCGTTAACCTGCATTGGAATCTGGATATTAATCTCTTTCGGTCTTCCGACTTCCATATTTTTCTAACTGAAGTCTCCCTCTGAATGAGGTATGAATTGCCACGCGTTCATCGCTTTCCTTTATGGTGTTCAACATTTCTAAAATCTCTTGGTTCGTTCCACCACATCCACTGAAATGGAGAATCATCAATTTTCAAGCTCCCTGTTATTCTTTAGCCATTTCGACTTGCTTACATCTGCTCCCAGAATCGTAAATCAATTTCCACATGTGCCCTAAGTGGGGACCACATCAATCGATTGAACTGATCCCACGTTTTTTAACTAGATTTTTAATCCTATTTTGCCATCCAGGCTTAGACCAAGTAATGGCAGACTAGGTTTCAAGTTGTTGAAATCATCTGGTATATTCGATATCGTATCCAAAGAGACATAACAATAATAATGCCCTTGTTTGTGGAAGAGTATTGTAACCACGTTTCAGACGTTGTTGCGTCTATCCATTGCCCGCCAGGGTGGTCTTCCTTGTCGTGTATGAGTGGTTGCATACTCACTCTTTAGGTTTTCAGCTGGTATGCTCTCTACTTGAGGACTGAATCCACACTTCTTTATGTGATTTTAAAGTTTTTTGTTAACACGTTGCCCTCCTTAATATACGTATCTATTCTACAATGTAATCAATACAACGATGATATACGTACCTGTTTCATCAATTTTAGTAGTTATATACAATTGAAGAATATACCAAGTAATTGTGACTATGGTATAGTTGTAATACAACTTCCTTTTGCCAAAGGCATTTAGTGTTTTGCTTATTTTTGTGATATGTGTTGTCGTATGAAATGCAAGCGTACAAAATATTTGGGTTTCTTTGTGGTAGAATACGGGTTGGTCTTTTGTTGGGAGTCTGAGGTTTGTTATGGCGGAAAGTAGCGAGTAATGCAGCTCGTGTGTAAACTACGACCCATTTTGAAATATTCCATTTCACAGCGATTTAATTTCGTGTTGTAACTCTGTGCCGGCGATGGCAAGCGTTGAAGCATTGAAGAACAGTGCAAGGATGTAGATTGAATTGAATTAAAATTCAGTGCACGTTCGTGGTGCATCCCTCTCTCGCTGCAATCTGTCTGTTCATGTCCCCTCTGAGGGCGTCAACTCCTTTTGCCAGAAAATGCCAAAGTTAACCAAAATTCATTAAAGCATAGAGTGATATAAATTACTAGAATCGTAGTGGCATTAGATGTGAATATAGAATACATGAACTTTGTTCATTGTTCTGCAAACTGCACAAGTATACAATAGCCACATTTCGAAGAGCCTTAATATGATATCATACATGCCAATCTCCCGGTTCCGTCGACGCAAGTCCTATGAACTGCTACATTGATGAAATGCGATCGTTACTGCATAATTAATTAATGGTGACATTTTCATGCATATCCTATGAGCATCACTCGTCGGGTGCGCGCACGCTGACAATTGAGTCAACAAATTGGAACGCTGAAAGCTACCCTGCTATGATTTCTGCTCTATTTTGTAATTAATGATAATTCACACACTGCGATTGCTGCTGATTTCTCATAAATGCACAATATTAGATCTTGTTCGAGCAATTCACTATTATATTGATTAATAACTACGTAATCGTTTACATTTTGTGTGATCTTACGGCTAGACCCCCTGCAAGTCAAAATCGACCCCTAGGTTTATCGAGCACTTCGGGAATCACTGATCTATATCTACAAAAATCAATGTATGTCTGTTGACATAACGGCAATGCCTCCAAGGGAGCTATTGAATTTCCTTCAGGAAATTCACAAGGAGTCACTTGGATTTTAAGCTAGAGGGTTATAGTACAATAGGCCTTTTAGGCCACGGTGCTCAGGGTGAAAGGTGCCCGCAAACCCAGCTCCTAATAATAATAATAATAATAATGTATGTCTGTTGGTCCATCGAATATTGGCAATGTTATTAGTACTCCTGGGACAATAACAAAAATTGATAAAATATTGGAGAAACCTCATGGTTCGAAAGTTATAGCGAAAAAACCCACATTTTCCATGACAAATCAAGTAACCTCGTATTATATAAGTAACAAGCGGAAATTTCCCCAACGTTGCTTGGGGAGGATTCATATATGAGTTGCGATTTACGATAATCTTCAATCTAATTTGTACATTTATTTCAAGATATATTGGCATTGAACTTGAAGTACAATTACAGTTAACTTCTATTTTTACATTTGGTTCAGCAACAGATGGAAACTGGGTGTCCAAGCTGAACGCGATGAGCAGGTAAATCAGCTGTAAGAAGCTCTCTACTACCGCGACTCAGGCGACTAGACTTTGCACTGGGAATTAGGTTTTTTTTGTAATATCTTGCGAACCAAGAGGTTTTCAAAATTGGCTTCAGTCTGACATCCGCTGGAAGTACTCCATACAAAATGTCATTGCAATGGGTTGTGTAGTTTAGACGACTATAGCGGTCTTACGGACATACTTAAGATTTTATGTAAGATTTGGAGTACCCAGCGTTGGTTTTACTGCTATTTGCACATCTACCCATGCATCTGTTCTACCCGTCCACCTGTTAGCAATCTATTGGCGACGACTTCCTCGATTTCTTTGAGTCCGAGCCGTCGTTATCGTCACTGTTCTGCTAGCCAATGTAGCTAATCCACGTTTCCGCGCCCACCATGATTTGGCTGAGGAATGCTTCGCTTTCGCGGTTGAATCGCACATGCACCACGTTCCTGGGGATTTCGTGAGGTCTTGGGTAAAGATCTTAAAGTCGTCCGCGACACCTCCGGAAACTGTATCGCGAGCTCGTTCATCGTCAGCCCATGGTCCTCATGAAGCTTCGCTTGCATGCGTCGGCTTAAGAATATGGCCAAGACTATTAATTAATGGGAATTTTATTAACATATTGCTTGACATTAGCCGAAAAGAGGTTATGTTTGGATTCTTACTCATTTCTGCGACCATTCCCGATCCGGAAAGCTACGTAGAGTTTTTCATAGTTTAGTTCACAACTACATATTTGCACATCTGTATCTTCGCTATAACTTGCGAACCATGAGTTTCCTTGAATTTGTACTTCTGGGACACCACTAACGCAAAGGTGTCCCAGAAGTACACGGAACATGCTCAATATTGCATTTCCATTGAATTGTTTCTATTTTCTGAGTAAATCCTGAACACACACACACATACTTCATTTTTATATATAGACATTAATCACTGCACAATGCTACGTCATGTTCTTAGTTCAAATGCATGCGTGTATTAATCCATTAACTGTTGTAAATGCTTAGGATTTACTAATTCGGAGAAATGGAATGCCAGAATAATTGTAGGTTTGGATGTAAATTTCATCATATTTTCCGTCGAACAAATCTCAGCAAATGCTTGCACCCGAATACTAAATCCAACTGAATGTCTTGCTATTTTACAAGCTACATTTCCCTACAAATATCAAATTAGAAAATCAACTGGTTAGTAGCCTTTAGTGTACTAAACTTAGGGAAAATATATGTTCCCAAGGAATGGCGATAGTCACGGGAAAGTGGAATAAATCGGAAGTAGACATTGAGAGGAACTTGTAAAAGTCTGTCGGTGTATTCTTTGCTGTAGGCGCCAAAGAAATCGATTTGATTTCCATTTGAGATGGTAATTTCTTTGCTCATCTGCTGATCAAAGTATTATGTTGAACGCTTCCAGCTTCCTACCTATACACAATGGGCTGACAGGAAGTTTCCAAGGATGCATGTGTCAAGTTTGCTCAAGCGAAACTGCAGCTGTTGCTGTTAACTGGCATTCGAATTGTTGTGTTGCTGCTGGAAAGCTGTAAATTTTCATCCTGCTCACATATTCGATATTGTCCTGGCTGAGGGAGACTTGGCACACATTGCTACAACGAGTTCATATTGTCAGAATGTTTTATCAATGGCACCCGTCAACGTACACAAGAGATAATCCCAAATATTCACTTCATCCTCTTCAGAATTCAACAGTAATCGGAAACTTTGTTGCTTGTAATGAAAATTTAGAAGGGTGGTAAGAGGTCAATGTCAATTCTTTCTTGTTTCATAACCGCCTTCATACCATTAATAACCGAATTTCTCAGAGGCGATTTGAATTCTTGTTAATGAAAGTGTAATTTTATTACATCTCAAACTCATTCCGCCCCTTTTATCGAATTTCGTGGATTCAAATCCATAAATTAGTCTCCGACTGATCCTTGGATAAATGGTAAAAGTACTGCTCGCAGCATACTGACGGAGCTAGCTGGTAAAGTTTCGCATTACTTCCGAATTGAAACGAGTGCTACTTGTGTCGTTTTCCCGAACCTGCATTTCCATACTGGCGCGTTTTCAGTTATTTAAGTTCAGTTAGATAACGGCGGCTTTCGCTTGCCTCTGCCCCCATTTCGCCTTGATTGCGATGGAATCCTTTTCATTCATTCACGCGTTTTGATTTGCACGAATATCCAGGACAAATTGATTTGAAAAGTTTCCTCGCATTCAAACTCCTCCAATTTCGATCAACTGCTTTATTATTTGATTAATTTTACCCCACTGACAATTCATTACTTGCTTACGTTTTTAGCTTCAAAATGAACAGAACTTGGTGGTATTATCTATATATAGCAAAGTCAGATAGACGACCTGAACGAAGCCGAAAACAGATTAAGAAGTGCGATGATAATTTAGGCCAAATCAACAAACAGTTTGGAAATTATTTGTCAGCGCTGTGTGCAAGTACCCTGTTTGTTGGAAACTTTGCTATTTATGTATTTCGAAAAGTTTTACATGGGCTCCAGGGCAACCGGATGGCCGTTTTCGCGCACTGCTGACAGCGGTTCGCTTTTCCAGCACTGCATTCCACCAAGTGAGCGGTAATTGATAATTACGTTCTCGGCACACCTTCTCAAAACTAGCCATGACAAAGTTTCGTTCTCGTCCTTCCACATAGAACCTCAACCTGAATTCATCCCGAATTGCCCGGCGATGGTAATTCGATTTCGATTTGCGTACGCCCTACTTGAATTAATTGTTAGTGTCACTGTCTTATCCTCAATTTCAATTTCATCCCCAATAGCAATTCGTATCCTATCGCCTTCATTGTTCTGGTATTAGGTAATGTGACTGGTCCATTGGATTATGTTTGACTACGAAAATGTTACATATTCTGCTACATCAAGTTCGAATGAGGTTGGTTGAGATTCCTCCTAGGGAAATAAAATTGAAAAAGCAAGTTGTCTTGTGACTTCTTGAGCATGTTTAAGATAGGTGCTAGAGATTAGCAATGGAGCTGATGTTTCGGATCATAGCAAACGTTTCATTGTGGTGACAAATGGTCTCAGTCCTAGGGAGCGTTTAGAGGATGGTAGCGGATGCTGCGGCTTGGTGGATGCTTCCATTTCCATCATCGTTTTGATGCAGCCTTTTCAGACGCTGGCACCAATTTGCGAAACCATCATCTGTGACTGATGAGCGCGGATTAAGCTCCGTTACTCTTTCGCTGCTCCCGGCGATTATTGCAGCTACACTACGTCTTATTCTCACAGCCACTGTCACTGACAAATCGCCGCCTTCTTGATCTCAGAACGTCGTCTTAATGCAATTAATTTATTTTTACTGCTCATTTCAAGTCCACATTGGTCGCGCTAAGTCTAAGCACGGATTTCATTCTGCTGAGTAGATCTTCTAATATCGCAGTCAAGCAGCAATAAGGCCTCAGTATCCAATTACTTGTATTTCGTTGTGATTCAGATTTTTATTTCGTCCCTTTCGCGACAATAACTGCAACCACGTTTGACGCAAGTTGGATTACTTGCTTACTCTCCTCATCACTTTCCCCATCATTAAAAATATGAAAAGGAACTACTGCTTTACGTTTTGTTCTAGGACTTGAAGAAAGCAAGTTTGCGAATACCCTTATGGGACTCGATTCGGTCCATGTCGACTTAAACAACAAGCTTTGACATGCGGCCCATGTCAGTGACATAAAAGTTGTGAAGGGCCCTGCGAAGTTTTAGGTCAGAGCGTAATTGCAACCAGGAAATACATTGGAGATGAGGAATTATAAATTGTAGGGACAATAGACTTGAATGTTGAATGTTTTTGCGGTCCGCGAAGCGAACAGGTATGGGGAATACCCTAGGTCAGTGGTCGGCAAACTCGTCATCCAAAGGAGCCAAATTTAAGCAAACACAATGTTAAAGTATATTCAAAGAGCCATGATTTTCCAAGACTCGACTGTGATTGTAAAATCTCAGGGACAGATGGCGACTGACTATCCATACCAGAGGTCGGCAACGTTTTTTATGAAAAGGGCGCCATACTAAATTAAAAATTCTTCGCGGGCGCCAAATATTCCATTCATACACACAAACGAACACACGACAGACAGGGCATTCATTTTAAGCGAATTTTCAAATCGTCAAATGAAACGCACTGCTGTTGAGCTACTCGATTCACCCAACGGTGCAGGCTGAGGAAGGAATGGCGAATGGCAGGCGATCATGCTGGTCGAGATGGACTCGGCATTGCATAATCGACAC
>JAOEHK010029211.1:3122-25289 GCA_025447835.1 Labidoglobus nevermanni | reverse complement strand
ATGAATTTCTATTCAAGTTTCGTGAATGCGCCTAAATTTAAAAAAATAGTCCGTTTGCCTAGAATCCGGGCCTTAGTGATGATGAATATATGAACTAACGATGTGAATCATGAATTTTCTGCAAAGAAATGAGATATCTGCACATTTGAACGTAAATTCGACAGTAGGGAAGTTGCGAAGGAGTGCAAATGACCGACAGTCGTCCATAAGGAAGTGGATGAAGACATGGAGCAGCTGAGAGGCCCCTGTGCGGCCATTTTGTTCTTGAGAGGAAAAGAGAGATTAATGAGCTAACACGGCGTGATGCAGTTAGCAGGAGAGGTTATTAAGGATCATCGCCTGTGTGTGAGTGGCGTAGGCAAAACTGATCCTGACACAGGATGATTAAAGGTACGCTCATGATTGTCCGACATTGGACTCGGCGAAAGAATTCGGCGTAAGATCCGCCGGCGGCCATTGATAACGAGCTGCACAAACACTTGACAGTTGGCGTTAAATGTAAATTAATTTACACGCTTTGCTCGCCAGAATGTTGACACGCTGGATAAAGGCGCTCGGAATAAATTAAACGAGTTAGTTACTCACTCGGCGCAATGTTTGAAGGACGCAAATGAACGCGGTCGCCATCAAAGAAATGTCCTCAATTCGCATACCAAGGAGCCTGGAGCCTTTTTCGTTTCTGGTCCTAATATCCACGTCAATAATCTGATTATGGCTGGACGGATGATCATCTCACATCCATCGCTCATTCTATTAGAAACAATTATCCTCTACATATTAAGCGAGGCAATTGAAAGCGAGCATTGCTCTGGGCATGCTCCTGTCCAGAGATTCGTCCTGATCCTGAGACTCATGTAGCAAACGCGTTCGTAATTGGGAACGAAAGTAATACTGGGTGCTGCAATTTGCAGGCGGTAAATAGTCGCGGCTGGCAGCTGTCGCTTTGCATGCGAAACGAGGCAATGTGTGCCAGAAATATTAAACAAATATTTCGCATTCATCTACGTCCCGCTCGGGGATGGTTTGCCGACGAGATAAATGGCTTCAGTTGAGGGATTTCGCGTCCTGTTGTAAAATCGAGGCCGGCACAATGAAGGCGAGTGCGAAATTGGCAAAATTTGCATGCTTTATTAATGCGATATTATTATTATGCAAAGGCAGCTAACTAACATGTGGTTGCAGTTTAAGAGCGAATCCTTTACGTTTGATGTTGCCTTATTTGCCATTCACTTTGAAATTCTTTTCGCCTCGATATCAATTGAAACGAAATTAGGCAGGAACTAGCGAATCATCATTAATTCAATCATTAATTGCGATGAAAGTATTACAAGACCTTACAGTTGGAAACTTTTAGTCGTTAACATAAAAACCAAGTTGGTGTGCTTTGAAACGCGGCAAAAAGATTATGTGGGATATTTAAATGAGCGGAGTATCTATGTAGGAAGACAATTTCCCAATTTTTGGGGTTTAATGGAATTCAATTAAAACTTGGGCAAATGCAGTAATGGCCCGCGTCCAACTTTCGCCCTTCTTTTTAATCTAAGGCCATCATAATTTCTGGTTAAATCCCAATACACCGACAGCTTGAATGGAATTAAGCAGCTTGCTTTAATGGCCAGAATTGGTAAGAAGCGCATCAAAATGCAATTTACACAAGTTTACATTAATAAAGCAGAACTCTAAAATTGATTTCTTTTCATATTAGATTTTTTTTTAATTTCAGCCTGCCATAATTGCAAATGTAAGACATGATTGTTGGAAATCCAAAGTCTCTAATTGCCCCAGCTCCAAGTCCTTCAATTCATATTTTTCAGCGCGAGCCACTCTGCCAATATTTGGATTTCCCAGGGAAACTGTCGAGTGAGAAAGTGAATTAAAATCCATATTGCTTGCAAGGTAAAATTAACATTTATTTAATAATGTTCTATAAACGATCACATTTAAGTTTTCATACTTGTTAGTCTAGCACAGAAAAGGTCAGTTAATTCAATACAATAAGGAAAGAAATTGGAAATTTGTAAAAACTTCTATTTGATGATTTCGGTGTTTATTCAAGATTGATCTATATGGATGTTTCTCGGGAAAATCTGGGTTATCATGCTTCGTGTCTTTGCATGTTTACATCAAACAATTTGCAGAGCTCAGTACGAGAGATTTCGCATAGAAACGAAGAGGCCAGGCTCAGCAAAAACTTCGGCAACTTCGAGGAGTGAAGAGTTGGAATACTGCGAATGTGGACAAGAAGTGTAGGATGCGGAAATTAATGAGGTCCGGGCACGATTTGCAATACAAGACATGAATCCAACAGATTACTGCTCATTGTTTGCCTTATATATAACTTTAGAACTTGTTTCCTTCCAGCCACCTTTGGCAATGATCCGAAAGTGACTGCTGGTTAATGATAACTGATTATACGACGAATGTTTATTTGACAAATCCAAGGGAGAACACTTTTAATGAAATTCTCCTCTCGTGGCCCGTAAACACTCCTGACTTACCTAACTGAAGCACGTGACATGCAGACGCAGTCCCAAATCAACAATCTGATGCAGAAAGCCATCTACTTGGATGCAGCAACACGAAGATTACGTGATTGAGTCCAGAATGCGCTCCATCTTAGTCGGGATAAACTTTAATCAATGTGCGCAGTTCCAAACTTGCGCGTTTAATGTTTGTTACGAAATTGCATAAATTAGTCTGCCTGCATATTCACATTAATATCAATGATGAATTTAAATGCACTGTAATAAGCATAATTCATTAAACCTGCAATTTCCCAGTCTAGGGCGATAGAATCCGGCAAATCCATTGTGAGATATTTGATGGAGAAGTAAAGTAGTCCTGGTAAATTCTCCAAATATCCCTGATCGAGTTTGATCAGCAAACAGCGTCGATGTATGTCAATAAATATGGATTAGGGTTTAGTGGGCAGAAAGCAGTGGAATTTATTGAACGTGAAATGCGAGTTACGCAAATTGACTTTGGTTAAGTGAGGTCATCCTAATGACCTGATTTTATCAGCTTCTCGAATTGGCCATTAGTTAGCGCCCTCAAGAGCGTTACGATTGTGAATGCACTGTGAATTGTATCCGCATAGTTTTTAGCGATGTTTAATAATCGGCGTAAAAACGGAATAGAAGAACTGCAATGCGCATTGCGGTGCTGATGGTAATGAATGATAGTAGAGAGGCAAAGAAATGAGCAGCGACGGAGATGAGCGTAATGAATGGCGGACGTAAGCATTGCCAGATTTTTTCGCCGCCCTCTGAGCACGTCTGCCCATGATAACAATACGAATATGGCAATTAATAATACTGACGGATGCTGAAGAATTCGTGAGCGGAAGTGCGTCGCGACGAGAATCTGCAGCAGCGGTCCGAACGCGATTCCATTGCGAATTCGCGATTCGACTTCAGCTAATGGCTGCGATGACAGAAAATCGTTGCACTTGCAGCCCCACATCGATGTCAACATCGCTCCGATCCGACATATTCAATTAATGATCACGCCAGCGAGTATTCGCCCTTCTTTCGCCCTGCCAGTGGAAATATTTCATCTTTCATCCGCGCGGATTTGCGACGACGAAGACATTGATGCGCTTCGTCTTCTCGCACGCATTACGCATTCAATGCACGCGCTCAGGAAGAGCAAAGGTCATCCATTCAACGGATGATATATCCGTGATAATTACACTCACGCATAAATCAACGATTTTTCATCACGTTCCTCAGTTTCATTGAGAATCATCAACTAGTGTCATCCCCAACTACGAATTGCTAACATTTTGCTACTTTTGAGACTGATTGTGATAACGAGCGTGACCTCCATCCAAATATAATTAGATTCAATCATTCATCAACGACTGTTTATCAGCTTAGTAATTGAAAATCAACAACTCCATTGGTCACAAAGTAGAAATTTCTGATAATGGTCACGATCGCCATCATTCCCTACCTGAATTTCCATCATGATGCAGAGATAAACACCAAATATAATTAAAATTATGCATAAATCAATAATAGATTCGTCATTTCGAGTTCAAATATTTAAATCTTATGACCCAAACCTGCGAATCTTTGATATAATGATGGCTTTGAGACGGATAGTGATAACCATCATGGTCTCCATCATTTCCTACAAATATAATTACAATCAAGCATTAATCAACTATTGTTTATTATTTTAGAAGTTGTTAATGAAAATCATCAAATAATTTGAGATGAGATTGATAGTGATAACCATCATGACCTCTATCATTCCCTACAATTATAATTACAATCAAGCCTTCATCAACTATCGTTTACCACCTTAGCACTTGTAATTGAAAATCATCAACTAATTTGGTCACAAAGTAGAAATTTCTGATATTTTCTTAGGTTTGAGAAAATAGGTGATCATGCTCACGACCATCATCATTTCCTACACATATTTCCATCATAATGCAGGGATAAATAACAAATATGATTAGAGTTTTGCATAAATCAACAATAGATTCGTAATTTCGAGTTGAAATCATCAAATTTTGTGACCCAAACTTGCGAATCATTGATATATTCATAGTTTTGAGATTTACAGTGATAACCATCATGATCTCCATTATTTCCTACAAATATAATTACAATCAGGCATTCATCAACTATTGTTTATCACCGTAGCACCTGTAAATGAAAATCATCAACTAATTTGGTCACAAAATGGAAATTTCTGATACTTTCTTAAATTTGAGACAGTAGGTGATAATAGTCACGACATCCTTCATTCGGATCACGAATTTCCATCATGATGCAGAGAAAACCCGCAAATATAATTACAGATATGCATAAATCAACAATTGATTCGTAATTTCTAGTTGAAATCATCAAATCTTGTGATCGTAACTTGCTAATCGTTGATTTTTTGATTGTTTTGAGTTTGATAATGATAACCATCATGACATCCATCAATCCATACAAATATAATTGCAATCAAGCATTCATCAATTATCGTTTACCACTTGTTAATGAAAATCATCAACTAATTTGGTCACAAAGTGGAAATCTCTGATATTTTCTTAGGTTTGAGACAGTGGGTGATAATGTTCACGACTTTCATCATTTCCTTCGAGAATTTCCATTATGATGCAGAGGAAAACGCAAATATAATTACAATTTTTCAGAAATTAACGATATTTCTATAGGTTCATTATTTCGAGTTAAAATCATCAAATTTCGTGACCCAAACCTGCGAATCGTTGATATTTTGATAGTTTTGAGATTGCTAGTGATAACCATCATGACCTCCATCATTCGCTACAAATATAATTGCAATCAAGCATTCATCAACTATCGTTTACCACCTTAGCACTTGTAATTGAAAATCATCAACTAATTTGGTCACAAAGTGGAAATCTCTGATATTTTCTTAGGTTTGAGATAGTGGGTGATAATGTTCACGACTTTCATCATTTCCTTTGAGAATTTCCATTATGATGCAGAGGAAAACGCAAATATAATTACAATTTTTCCTAAATTAACGATATTTCTATAGGTTTATTATTTCCAGTTAAAATCATCAAATTTCGTGACCCAAACCTGCGAATCGCTGGTATTTGGATAGTTTTGAGATTGATAGTGATAACTATTATGAGCACTATCACTCCGTTCGTGAATTGCCAGCAAGGCGCAAAAGAATCAACAAATTTTTAATAACTGGCGGGCATCCTTTTATCCTTCATTGCATTGCCGGGTTATTCAACATAGTCACTGCTATTGTCTATTGTCTTTGGGCCGTAAAAAGCGGCGCGCAAAGCCATCCACTTGGAGTAAGCACACAATATAGAAGAGAGGCTTTTTCTTCCTTCGCGCGACCATTTTTCTCCTCCGCTTAGACCGGAAGTTTTCCTTCGCTCATCCTCATGCTAATACGGCCGCCATTGCCGCACTTTCCAGCAGACGCTTTCATTACGATCCATTGAGTACCCCGAAATGCATTGCAAATCAAAGATGGCGTTCACTTTGCTCAGTTTCAAGCTTTCGCATTTTTAATCGTCTCCCCAAGCAAAATTGTTGATGACAAGTGCAAATCTGTGCTTTGCAAGTGCGGAAAGCGCAATATTGTTCGTCGCCGGATCGGAGGTGACGCCAGTACGTTTAATATGACTCCGGAAGATGAGATTAAGAGAGCAGAAGGAGAGCGCTACTAAGCGTCTCAAAGCTTTAATCTTTTTAATTCAAGTTGAAAATCTCATTAGCAGCATTCCGGTTGCAAGGGCTTAATATGAACTGCGGCGTCAAACGGTGTTGTGTTTCATGCGTATTTACCATGCTATCACTTGACGCCATTTGCAAGGCGAAGTGCAGTTGGCCGCTGCTTTTTCCTCCTCGCATTGCGGCAATCCCAGCTTTCCTTCGTCGTATTTCGTGTCATGCTAAGATGGCATGAATAAATATCTTGTTGTGTTTGGAATTACACGGGCCATTACTGCATACATATGGCAGATGCCTGCATACCGGGTGTACCCGACTGCGGATGAAAATCGATAAATTCGTAGCATCACCACCCTTTGTGCTGCGGTCCATTGGGAATGCGCGAGTCTAAGTCAAACATTTATTACGCCCGCAGTCGGTCCTCGCTCGAACAACTTAATTTCTCTCGCGAAGTGCGCCTGTTGTTGGAAACACGGCCAGGAAGTGCGAGGACGCGACATTAATTCAGCGGGGCGCACAAAGACGACGACAGGACCAAGCTATCGATTAGCGAAACGCACCCCATGACAAACAGCAGCAGGCCAGCGTGCCCAAGGCAAAAAGTGGCTACAGGAAGAAGTGCGGGAACAAAGGGTTGGTAATGAAAGATGTTGGACTAATAGGGGCTGTAAGGATGCATTGCAAGGAATCGATGATGAACCGATTCAATTCGCAGAACTGCGATGAGGTTGGCTCGATAAGATAACAGCTAATGAAGATGTATGGCTTGCAATTAGCCTCAGAATCGCCTGACTGACTTCGATTCACTCAGCAGCGTCAATCATGCGAGGACATGGGAAAAACGAGGACGAATTGGAGGGCTTAGAACTGAGCCATCGATTCAGTTCGCGCTCTCTGCCTCTCTCGCCCTAGCTAGGCCACTATTTTTCATGCAAATTCTGTTTCGCCGCTGCTCCTAACTTGGCAAATTGACGAAATACTTTCGACTTTATCACTGCACGCGCCAACTTTGCTCCTGCGTCCTTCCGCTGAGCGGAAAAATGCACTTAATATTCGGGCGCGACGCTCGACGGCGAGGACGAGGAAATATAACAAATTTGGCGCATAACACGAGAGTCGAATGCTATCACGTACAAATACGATAAATTGCCATTTGCATAAATATGTTAATTTGTTGCCAAAGCCGACGGATTGGTCGCTGCCGCATTCCGCGTCCTGGCGCACTAAAATCTGCGATTCGCGATGTTTTCTTGACAGCAGCCGGCGGCGAAGAAACTTTACGCTATCGTAAGTCGCCGATATGTGCGACATGATGGCGCGAGAAGACGGAACATTTGAAGGGCGCCATAAAACACGCATAAGCGGAAATATCACAACAGGGTGGCCAGCCATCCAAGGATTTCGCGCCCCTTCCCGACTGCGATGACTGGCAGACGCAAAACGCCGCGATAAAATCAACATAACATTGCAATAAAGCCAACAATACCAAAAACAAACTCGTAAAGTACTGAGAAATGGATGGAAATCTGGTTAGAAAAGCACGCACCTTCGCTGGACGCTGATCTGGTAGCCTTAGGTATCGCTGTGATTTTCCGATGACCAAATGGTTGTTGGAGGCACTTACACCTATATGGCTTTCATTGAGTGTCCAAATAGAAACTACTACTACTATGACCTGCTTTACGATTTCACCAACTGCACAATCTGCGGCAATAAATCAGATCCCGTCGGAGGGTTTGGAATTTGTAATAACCGAAGCGTTGTTCACTTCCATCGCGTCTCCTTCGCGATCCTGTCGCGCCTTGTCTGGAGTTTCCACTTGGCCCGATAGACCGAAAGCGATTCAATATACGCCTTGTATTCCTGCTGCGAATAACAATTGCGCTTTTTTACTTCTCACTGCCATCATCGGCCATCGGCATCTGTAACAGCAGCAATTGCCTCTGCTGCTCGTCTAATCATCGGCCCTTTGTTTCCTTCATCTACCGACATTACGAGGAAATTGCCTGCATTGAAGTATTTCTTCATCCAGAATCGAAATTCCACACTCTTATCTGATTCCGTCTCACTGCGAAGCTCGATGCTCTATCAAGTCCATCTCGGTTAAGACGTACTTGAAGATCGATGGTCGGTGAGATTGACCAGCAGGGATTGCAATTCGTGTGCATGCAGACATTCACTTGCACTGTGAAACTATTCACAAGGTCAACTGTCAATCATGACATAAATAATCAACTGGGAACGATGAAATAATGAAGAGTCAGTTAACTGGTCAATCAATCATATAAGCACATCAATTACGCGCCTCGTGGACGACAGTTTTTCGATTTATCGTCTGATTTGTTGCTGCGAGACAAGACAACAATGAAGACACTTAATATATGACGCATAAAATATTAATTAATATCCTCAACTTCAATTCTCCAGGCTGGCAGCAGTAAGCTCATTAAGAGTCGCCTGCAAATTGAACCCTAGGTTTTTATGGAATTACTACAACTGTAGCAACACTTTACAACCAAATTATGGCTAATCGCATAATCAATAATTGCACCAGAAGACCACAGCTTTGAAGGCACAATAAGAAAGTTATTTCAATTAACACAAGCAATTACGCAGCGCGAACATCATAATCTCATTATTCATATAATTCGTCCTACAACAGTCTTTCTTTGCGATAGCAAATATAATTTATTCAATTGAAAGTTAATGCAAATAGGCCTGAAATCAATTCAAACAGTTAGAAATGTGCGTTAAAACCTGGCATCTCGTTATGCAATTATTACTATGATCTGTAAGTACACTTCCTAAAACCTGCTAGGAACATAAGCTCAATTCGGCTTTTTATTCTAGTGCAGCAAATATATCTAGCAAGGAGCAGGCTCGACTTTGCAACGCTAGACGCCGACTTTTATTATCTAACTTATTCGAAGTTTCTGGAAGTCATTCCTCAAAAATATCATACAGTTTCAGTAAAAGTTCAACTTGAACTATCTCTTTCGGCGCACTGCTCAACAGGAAGTGCAAGTAATTCAGAGCGCATGTCAAATTATTCGATATTAACTAAATTTCCTACCGGTTTAATACGACTTCAACGGCAAATTTCCAGGGATAGTAAATACCTAAGGGTTTCCGTTTCCCTGCTTTTGAGTTATCGAAACGGTACACTTTAACTCCTTCTTCACTAATTAAACGCTATAAAACATGTTAAACAAGTAGAAGCAGCACTAAACTTTAATTGCTGTGAATTTATCCCACTCTAAACAAATGCCAGTCTTTAGGAAGTAAGCTATTGCACATTTCCTACTTTCCTTTTGAATTACAAAGCTTCACGTAAGAATACTTCAATAGAAAAATTCATGATTATTTCTTTAGAATTATTATTAATGAATTTGATGAGCAAATAGTATTGAAATGAAAGAGATATGATATCAGAACATTGCTTGGCCAATTAATGTCACTTTGATGTCGAAATTGAGGCACTTTGAGGTACACAGGGAAGCAGAATAACTTGATTTCCATTCCACGATGATGAAAACGATTCTTCTCAATCAACGAAGAAGCGTGACGGTCCTTGAAAAGCGGGTCATTAAGGGTTGCTGTACTCATATTCAGATATGCAAGTGCATCAACTAAGAACAAATGTATAACAACCTCAATGTCGTTATCTTGCTATTTTCAGGATGATTTACTGCTAAACACGGTCCCTGACCAAGATCCGTCATCTCGAAGGATGTGAATAAAGGATTTATTTCTGTGTCAACGCGATATGTTCTTATTGGTTTCTTTCGCAGTGCCGAATGATTTATAGTACAGAACTTTGATTGATAAATATGATATTCTTGATGTTTTATTGCCAATACGTCGATTTTCCTCGTCAATTATCAATAAAATCTCGCGAATGCAATTTGCATATGCAATTTCATATAGGAGAATAATATATGGCAGTATAATTTAAATCTGAAATGAATTTTCAATTATATTTAATTGCAAATCGAAGTGATTTTTATTGAATCTGAATATTTCGAAAATGTGTCAATATTACAGCATTGAATTGCAATTTATTCATGAAAAACCAAGGTAAATAGAAATGTTATATCTAGCCCAGATATCTATCTAAAAATGATGGGAAATGAGTAGTTTACATGGATTTGTGGAAATGATATGCGACTATAGGGAGATAATTCTCAGTAATGAGGCAAATTTCGTATTCACTTGTTTCGGATTGAATTTTCGCGAGCGAAATGAATGCACACTGCAATATCGAAGTAGATTTAATCGGAAAAGCCCATTTCCAAGCACACATTCGCATTTTTGAGCGCAACGTGTTCGACTTGAAGTGCAATTTCCACTCGTCAAGTGTGCGTGTGCAGTTTAGGAGCGGCGCAAATGAGTTGCACAGTTTCCAATTATGCGCTCGTAGGCGATTTTTCGCGCACGCCGGCAGGACGATCGTCCTGATTGAGTTTCAGTCCGACGCACCGCTCGCCGGATCATAATAAATTGCGATTTTTGCGCACGGATTAAGCAGCGCTTTCGCGAGCTGCGGTGGCCCTCCCGATAGGGCCAAAGTTGCGCGATCTGACGGCCCAACTGCGACTGCTGGAACTTTATCCCGTTTTAATTCGCGATTGCGGATACGTTCGCGCAAATGAAAAAGCCGACACGGGATCAGAGGAATTGGTTTCACGCCGGCCAGCGATGCGGACGGGCGAGTCACGGAAAAACGAGGAAAAACGCCATCCGGACGCAAACACAATCTAATAGTGCGCATTCGGGCGGCTTCCGAACGAGGGATGCACACACGCAGCGGGGAAAATCAGCAGAAATCGCTGAAAGCGAGTGAAGAGGAGTAAAAAAGCGTCGAAGACAAGTGGCAATCGCGGTCGCAGAAAAACGCACCGTTAATGCCCATGTGTGCAACCCTTTTTCGATGACGTCCGGAAAAACAACGCACGCAGCAAGTGTTCGCAGCGCCATGGATCACGACGCGGAAAAACCTGCTGACACTGAGTGGACGATAAAATTATAATCATCCGGCATAAACACACCTCTCTCTCTCTCTCTCTCACCTCCTTATCGTACAATTTGGCAGCAGAATTCATTCGCACTTAGCCCTCCTCACTTCGTTTCACTGGGAGCTCACATTGACGCTGATGATAGCAACAAAGATGCGAATTGTTATCTCTAGCTGGCGCCGTTTTCGAAGCAAACTTGCCAACACAATTCCCGGATGCTTTCCGACGTAATTGAAACATGCGCATGGGAAAAATTAATCAACTCTAATTGCTAGTTGCCTCCTTGCTCTCCTCGTAGCTTAGAATATTGCTAAATATCTAATCGATTTCATTATTGACTCGTTGAAGAATTCAATTACGAAATTGCCTCAAAGCTTGTGCATCAGCTTTAAGGATTATTTACTTGTCCGGGTGTTCATGTTGCCAGCGGGAGACGAAAGTTTTTAATCAGATCCTAGCGACAATGCACAAACGTAAATAGCGTCAATTGCGCGTTTAATTGACAACATAAAACGGAGCGTAATATGGCTGAAATGCAATCCGAGGCGATGGCGAGGACGATAACGGAACTGTCGCAGGAGCGGCAAGGATGATGGTCGCGTGCGGGCTGAGAGATTCGCAGGAAGATGTTTCACTCGTCCTTAACTGCGCGAAAAAGTGTCGCGCTTCGTTTGCGATGACGAGCACGCATTAAAAACGCTTTTTTGGGATGCAGGACGGCGAGGACGATGACGACACCAAGTTGCCATGACGCTCCAACACAAGAATGCACTTATTCCGAACGTTAACTTGTTTAATTAACTCGCACTGTTGACGCATAAATGGAAATTACGAGGATTGCTGCTGCATCCCGGATTATTCAGCCGGGGCGCATTGTGGCGACTTGTGGCGCATCTTCGAGAAGAGAGATATTTGGAGAAATGTGCGTATCTTTTACCTAATTAACTACAACATTGTGCGAGGGATTTATTTGCTGATAGGTCTACTATAAACCTATTCCTATGGGCATTCATTAGGAGCGCGACTTTTTCTCATTTAATTGGCTTCATCCGGATTCAAAATCAGCTGATAAACTTAAACAATATCAGAGTTAAAGAGATATTAAGTATTAATTACATTTATCTCATAATTAGGAGCACTATTCATTAGAAATAAGTGAAAAATTGTGCAAATTTGTTGGGCAAATATTTGAATTTTTCTGCTCTTTTCCTTTCAAATAGAAATCTTGAAACGTAATAAATTTCCCTCTTGCTATTTTATTACCCTGTAATAATTCACAGCGGACAACTTACAATTCCATTTCTCAAAACAGACAACTAAAGGATTACGTTAACCATTGCATTTAATTGGAACTAGTTTTTACCAATATCGTCTTGAAGTTTGCGAATGAGTTTACTAATGAAGACGCGAGTGAAATCAGTAGTGGCTCAAATCGAACGGATCCGCATTTAATTAGGAACGAATTCAGCGTCTCGTTTCATGATTATTCAAATTTAAGGAATGAATGTTCATTTATCTCTCAGTTGGACTCTCCGTGCAGCTGCAGGTAGATGTTAGAGACTCAGCCTCTTCGCGTCCAGGTAAAGAGTTTATAATAATAGGCCGAAGATGGCCGCGTCCGAATAGCGCTGACTTGGCGGCGATTTGTACGTCGTAAATATTTCTTACATAATTAGTCCCAACCCGTCCGACTGGTGTAATTTTTTTCGCTTGAAAACGAGCTCTAACGCCACGAAAGCCTGGTAATTAAGTATTGAACGTCTTAAGGCAACGCGGTAAATTTCCTTTCGTCTCTCGACACTTTTCCATTCAAATTCCATACTCGTTAAATCAATTCACACGCATTTCTTCTTCTCAATAATCAAGTGAGAGGTGAGCGCAGATTCGGACAAAGTTATGACTTTATTTGCTAATTAAAGTATGAGAATTTGCGCACACCAAATCGATGAATAAATTAAAACATGATAAAACTTGGCGAGTGTAAATATTGACTTTTATTTGCAGATTATCGACTGCGGAGAGTTGACAACCTGATTATTAAGTGGCACCGGATGGGATTTTATGAAGAGCAGAGAGATAAATATCCACTAAAATAAAAATAATGATTAATTCAAGCGCTTCCAGCTGTTTCATATTCATTGGACTTAGACTCTCACGTCTCCAGTTCATTTCCAATCTCATTTCTTTCGATGCAATCGCAATGAAGAAACAAACACCGGCAATTGGATTAATCAGCGGCGCCTAGGGATGGAATTGATTGAGAAATTGTGTTGGAAGCTGGAACGGTGGGTGGACATTTACATGCGATGCAATAACTTGAATTTAACAAGCAATAAAATGAAATAACATAATTGTCCATGCCATCGGGATGCTGGGAAGCGCACGAATATCATAAATATCGAGCAATAACGTCTTGTCGCCTCAAGAACGAGCATTTTTCAGGTTCTTTTATATTTCGTTTTGTCTTGATGGCCCATCAAATGAATCAACGACAGATTATTCGTAATTAGGCGAATCGCGAAGTCAGAAAATATGGAAATTCCCTATTTTCTGAAGAGCCAAATTGCCATTAAAAAGGAGCTGAAAAGAACCGCATAAATCTATAGAAGTCATCGCCCACATTTTCTCACTTTCTGCAGAGGATTCTGCAAGAGAATTCAGAGATGTTAACTGTTGTTCCTTTCCGTAAGAAAAAGAAGAAAGATGTGTTTTTCGTTGAGAAGTCATCATCGACGACTTCATGTCGCTGCTGGCAAAAGAAGTGAACTAGCATCTATAACTTTCGTCGCCATTATTCTCTCGATATTAGCCTACCCCGACAATTCATCAAATGTCACCCTTGGCGAGTTGTAAACTGTCAGTTGCGTTTTCTTTATTAAAGTTTCTTGATGGCAGACATTTGTCTTTTCATACATGAGAAATTCGTGGAATAGTAAATAGCGCTTGTCTTCAAATATGCAAAAGAAGACATGAGATGAAGATGCAATCGTAATCGAACGTGCCAAAGATGCTTAGACTTTTCTTATATTAAATTGGAATGCTGAATCACACACAGAATCACAAACTCAAAGAAGAAAGGAACCTCCTTGGTATTAGCGAGAGAGTGTAATTATAGAATTTGCCAGGTAGTCTTAATTACGTGTTGACAACGACATGCAATTATGACACCTGGTAATTAATTGATACCCCAATTTCGCTTTAATCATCTGGAGATAAATATGAGAATTGAAAAACAAGCTGTCAGTGGAATTTCGAACAGGTTTCAATGCTGCTTGCTGCAACCAGCGGCAAGCATGAGCAGACAAGGCAGAAATGGTCTCAAATTATAGGCATTGAGGTGCAGAGGAGCACCCGGCAGCATCTTGGCTATAGCGCCAGTTCGACCACAATCGGCTATAAATAAGCATCGGCGCAATAATGAAGTGTGAAGGCCAGTAGAAGACATGATTACCGAAGCAGTGAGTTGAGGTGGGACTGTATGCCTCGGACTCCTTGCTTTCCAGCTAGATCTCCACGGATTTGCGAAATCGCGCCCTGCAGTATCGCATCTCCCCGTTGCGCATTGTGATACGAAGCAGTAAAACCCTGTTTATGATTTACTGCCAGCAGTTATGCAAATGCCAAGATAATTGCATTGAAATAAAGCAATGAATACGTAAATAGCCGCCCGCTGCCGGCCACCGACTTCTTTCTGCCGCTTCCCGGATGACATCAGCTTCAGTTGCACTCAGCGGGCGCATTTTTGGAGTCGCCGAAATGCACGAATTATGTCTGCAGACTGGCGTGCACTTTCCGCTTGCATTCATTTCAGGCAGCCGAAGCGTATATTAACATAGAAACGCATTCCGCATGCAGATCACGCCGACTTCAATCACTTCCTGCTTTCATAATTCGAAACAGAGGCCATCCGCTTGTCGCCTCTTCTTTTGCCAAATCAAAATCATGTCATTAGAGCAAAGAATCCGCGTTGCTGAGCTGGCAAATAATGCGCTAGCACGTGGTAAGCAAGTCGAAGCAGCAATGATTAGCAATTATGAAAACGAGATGTGTCCCTGGGCACGGGGATGCAGGGCGAGCGCGCTCCTCGCATCTGCATCCTTCGGTGCAGCTCGATGTAATCGTTCGGAAAATTACCGACGAGTTCAAAGTTTCGACTGCTTATTCGCTGATATGCCCTCGGAGAGCTGTGGCGCAGGGAGGCGAGGACTCCTGATACGCCTCTTCGGCAACCGCAAGCAATGACATAAGAAAAGCAATCGAGTTGAGAACACAACAGCGACGACGAGGACGGCGTCGCCGTAATTGCGATAGTTGCAAACACGAAAAACATCTCCACCTTGCAAATTACGCATGTACATGACATTTATGGAGGCTGAAATGTCGCCATTTCGCCATCTCATCAATTTGCCAGCGGCACCTCGAGGAAAAGAATCAATTACAGCTAATTTGAGCATTTCAGGCATCCCACGCTACATCCAGAGTGACCATTTGGTCGACACATTACACTGAATTTATTCGACGTGCTTAATACAAGAGCCAGCAATAAATTGGCAGAAAGAATGCCATAAACGTCATTAATACGTCTTCCACGTACCGCGAAACGAAACTTAACTACACAACTATGCTACCAATGGACCAGTTAAGGTCCTAGTCTATTAAGAAGCATTGCTTCTTACAGCAACTGCTCTCCAAACGGCACTACATACACCAATACGATTCCGTAATAACTACCAATGTGCAATTGAGAGATTGTAGCTACATTCATGGGTAGCCTAAGAGCGGGGTATTATTATTATTAATAGGGGACTCTAAGGGCACCCCATGATCTCCATAGATCTCCCCAGATATGGGGGTTGTACCGGACTTACGAGCTAATAGGTTGTCCACATCGCTGACTTTGTTGAGTAACTTTTCCGTTTTCTACCTTTTGACTTCTGTTTGATTGGGAATATGAAAATACATATATTTCTAGGTGGTGAACAGGAGAACTGGGAATCAAAATGAATTGCCCCATGATCTCCATAGATCTCCCCAGATATGTGGTTAGTAGCAGACTTACGAGCTAATAGGTTGTCCACATGGCTGACTTTGTTGAATAAATTTTCCGTTTTCTACCTTTTGACTTTTGTTTGATTGGGAATATGAAAATACATATATTTCTAGGTGGTGAACAGGAGAACTGGGAATCAAAATGAATTGCCCCATGATCTCCATAGATCTCCCCAGATATGTGGTTAGTAGCAGACTTACGAGCTAATAGGTTGTCCACATGGCTGACTTTGTTGAATAAATTTTCCGTTTTCTACCTTTTGACTTTTGTTTGATTGGGAATATGAAAATACATATATTTCTAGGAGTGCACAGGAGTACTGGGAATCAAAATGAATTGCCCCATGATCTCCATAGATCTCCCCAGATATGGGGTTAGTAGCGGACTTACGAGCTAATAGGTTGTCCACATCGCTGACTTTGTTGAATAACTTTTCCGTTTTCTACCTTTTGACTTCTGTTTGATTGGGAATATGAAAATACATATATTTCTAGGTGGTGCACAGGAGAACTGGGAATCAAAATGAATTGCCCCATGATCTCCATAAAACTCCCCAGATATGGGGTTAGTAGCGGACTTACGAGCTAATAGGTTGTCCACATCGCTGACTTTGTTGAGTAACTTTTCCGTTTTCTACCTTTTGACTTTTGTTTGATTGGGAATATGAAAATACATATATTTCTAGGTGGTGCGCAGAAGAACTGGGAATCAAAATGAATTCATGTTGGTGCAAGATTTGATCTGCATACGAAGATCGGAGCGTTGACGTGACGTCATTTCATCTCGAATCGCGAAATGTAAAGTGATTTTTAGGGAATGAACGTTCATTCGAGCATTCATCCGCGAGATCCTCGCCAGAAAGTGCATTCTGAGCAGATTCATAACTGTCTTGCATTTGTATTCATCTAATGCTCTTACAACTCGTTCTACATTTGATATTTGACTTCGCGGCGCGATTCGTGGCGGAAAGCTCAGTACTTGCACTTACTACTTTCCCGGCACGTCTCCGCTTTATGTATTTTAACCCTCTCTTAGCAGCGGCAATTAGGCGTTCGTTGCATTAATTATTGCTTGCTACTTCGCTGCGAAATGATCGAGAATTGGACGGTTTTTATTTGGCTTTGGTTATTGGCAAGCTTTTTGGTGCTTTGTAGAACAACCCCTCATCATCCGATTTAGGTTACTGGCGCATGAAAAGCGCATCATGCGAAAACTTGACTTATTTCATTATTTCATTTTGCAGCTCAGTGAATATGAATGACTTCAATTCCTTCACGATATCATCCGGATCATCATCATTATTTAAAGCAAACCAATATTTTCAGCCAAGCGGATACTGGCAAACATTCGCAATGCCATTCTGATTCGGTTCGCGTCCGTCTCCGCCAACGAGGCGGCCATTCTTATGAAAATATTGCTGATGCAGTTCCGCTGTGCGATTATTGATTGCCCACTCCCGATATAGTTAAACGATACGTTTCATAGCTAACGACGAGATAAGCGATCAAATGAGTATTATCGCTGGCCAGAACGGGCTGGTAATTGGATTAATTGATTAACTGTGTTCTCGCCTCATCGATTTCCGATTGCCATTATTTATTGCCGAATGATGCAAAAGATAAATAAACTTGCACTTATTCCAACGATGCAACTTGATGCTTAAATTCGCAGTAATTGAAATTGTTGACTGCATCAAAGGAGATACAATAACAGGCTCTAAACACTTGCATTGTAAGGGAAAAGTCAGTTTCTTCCATAATTCCCACAGATATCACTGAAATCTTCGATATGATTCAATAATAATCGCCAAAATTAAATTAAATTACACTTAAAACCAATTGGCAAATGGGAAAAGTTGGAAGTTTCGTAATGACTGCGAAAAGAAAATGTAGTGAAGTTTCCGAATACCTGTATTGGAGATTAAAAGTTTGCGCACTCGAACTGATTAGAAGAGAGAGAGAGACTTACGGTTCAAATCAAGCGTTATCGAACTGGACTTTGGGGCAACCAAATTATTGTTGGATGCCTGACAGGTGAGGATGGTGTGCAGATGTTTTCGCTGCAACTTGTCAATGTGGAGAATGTTGCGGACGCGTCGCTCCAGAAGGTGCTCGAAGGAGTCGTCCAGGAGGGCGTTCTCCTGCCACCAGGTGACTTTTGGCGCTGGCCGACCTGTGAGGGGCAGTAAAGTAAAGCGATGCAAAAAAGATTCGCGCCGCAAAAACGTGTTAAGTAGGAGCGAATGGAATGGCAACCATCGGGGTGAAAAAGTCCGCATAAATCAAGCTTAAAAGCTCTCACATTCGCGCTGCGCACTTGGCGACACGGTCTTATACTAGGTCATCGGAAAAGCCTTTCCCCAGGCCACGATAACCCGCAATATTGCGTTATATTGACGCGGTTCGAGCGGGAGCGATGGGGAACTGCTGAGGGATGAAGAAGAATGGGTGCTGGCTGAAGGCTCAGCCTGTTTACAGTCTGACGAACAATTTGCGCGTGCCGTTGGCGCACCTGTAATTGTACTTTCCAGCACTTACCCCCAATGGCAACGCAAGTGATATTAATGGAAGCTCCTTCGTTATATGGGCCGAGAATGTAATCCTTCACGTTCTGCTCGCCATGCTCCACGATTTTTATCGTTTCCGGAGGAACTGTAAGAGAATACGAAACGTTGTGAGAATGATCACCACTGTTTGCATCCAATTATTAAGAAGAAAAGATCATTCTTTAAATACGAAGCACTCAGCTCCTAATTGGGAATCGAAATCAATCGAAGATCATGAGAATTCCCTATTAGCAGCTTATGTTAAATGTAAATGTTAAAATTAAGTGAATATTGATAGGAAATATAAATTACATAAGATATGGTTTTAATTCTATGCTGTCAACTTGATTCTGTGCTCATCAATTTGTTTATTAATTAACGCACGCTCTGGAAATCGAATTGCATTTGCATTTTAAACTAAATTTGTTCTTATTACTACCGCAATTCGCTATTAGACTAAGTATTTCGAAATTTACTAATTATTGAAGAAGTCATAAGTTCTATTTTCTAGATGTTCTTTTTCATCATTTTTACTTTGAAAATAGGAACAATATTATTGCTAGCAGGATATTAGTTAGTAATATTGTTCTTCTCCATTAACTCAGTAATTACGAGTTGAAGAAATGCAAAACTAGTTCAAATTAATGCTGACTTTTTTAGGAGTTATCTAAACCGACAAAATTTCACACATTTACACAGATTTACGGCATAACTTGAAATTAGAATATAAATAACATGTAATGTTCTGTTGTCAAGATCTGCCCTTTGTTGTTTTTTTTTTGAGGGCCAATGTAATACCCACCACACTTGTAAATGTTTCTTTTATTGTAACTTAATTTTGGAATGGAATATAGGGAGAATCATAGAGGAGCATATTGGAATCACATGCCATTTCAAATTAATATCAGTATAAGACTACTGTCCTCTCTTAATAGTTATGATGTACCAGGGCTTGAACTCAAGTCACTTGATTCGTGGGCCAACTGCGTTACCACTCAGCTTTACTAAAGATCCAGCAAAATCAAATGTAAGCAGAAGCGTGAACCGACCAGGACGTTTTGCCTCATTATAAAGAAAATAGCCGACTGCTTGCACGATGGGTTTCAATTACTTAAGAGATCCATCAAGCCGCTCGTTTCGTGTTGATACACCATTTAGTCCGAATTACCATTTCGCTCCAGTTATCCCTTCGCTTCGCCAGGCCAGCGCCCTTATTTCAAGTCATAACGACGCTTTGGTGATGAGATCATCTTCGTCTCTGGCGGGAAAATGTTTGTCCGAGTATTTAAAGACGGCGATGCAATTGCACCTTACAATCAGACGCTGAAATCTTTTAATTCCAGTGCCAACAGCGTAATTAATGTCAGAGGTTACGCAGCAGTGATTTGAATATTGCCCCTTATTATTCGTGGCATGATTAGCGACAAGGTGTGTTCGCTGCAATAAAACGAATCGTAAACGCGTTCATAATTCACCATTACGATCGTGTAATTCAATTGCAGGCATTCAGGAGCCTAGCATCCGTAACAGCATCATCCCTCAACGATTCCCACAGATTGTGATCGCAGAACTAATTTTCGTTTGCGCCTGATTTGCTTTAATCATTCGATTTACTTCAAATTATCCAGCATTGATAGTTCCTCCAACGTGCAATTCTAAGGATGTTGCACTAAGCGTATTAAACCAGCGGTTCTAGACTAGGGAAACTATCACGTCACGGGGTATACGAATGAAAATAGGTTGGGGACCACTATATTGGACTATTAAATTAATTGAAATAATTAAAACTGCAAGGCAAGTTATTGCAAGCCAGTATGAATTACCAGACGTGCTTTTTGATTTATTTCCAGTTGAAAAAGAAGTATGGAGTCGTTCAGTTCTATTCCAGTTTCCGAGTTATTGCTTGTTTTGTGATCTGAGTGGTTTAATTAAGTGCAATCAAGTTCAGAGGACGAATTGGAGAATTACGAGTCTGTTTCTTTAACATTTGCACATTTCTTAAATTTAGTTCCCATAATAACAACTGTTAGAAGCTCGATCAGTTTGGATATGATTGCTATGATTACAGATTATCTCTCTTAACCATCACACATTCCTGCGCATAAAACTCCGTTTTTCTTTTTAGCAATAAACACACATATCAATGTCTCTTATACCCGCATTGTCCAGAACGGTGTAAGCTTATAAATTATTAGATTAAGCGTCTGGATGGAGTGCTTGCCGGTGGAAATGTAAATTTCAATGCATTTTGTTAAAGTTTAATACCCGCAAATCGACCATCATTTATTATATTTTGTTTTCCATTATTTTTTCATCGTTTTGTCCTGAAATGAAGCGAATTAGATGGACAAAACGAAGATTGGAAGGTAGGATTGCAATAAAGTGAATGCGGCGTGTTAGACGGCTTGATCGGAGACACGATTCATTCCAATCTCGTTCGACATTCGTGCATTGATCGGCGACTGATTTGAGATGCGCATACTTACTGATTATAGTCAGATTGACTTTCACAATGCGCGTGGGCGATTGCTTGAAGTCGACGCGGCAATGATAGACACCGGCGTCGGAGTCTTGGACGCTGTCCAGCGTCAGCTTGGCGGGATGATCTTGATATCGGAAGAAGCCTCGCCCGCCCAGAACCTGATCGTCCGACCAGTGCTTGCCCTGCTCCAGCGGCTTCTCACGCGAATCGTATCTGGAACGAAGCAAACGCGTCGTCTTTACAACATGATTATTAATTATGCAGATCACATTAAAGAATCATCGGGTTTGATATGAACTGGATGAAGAAATGTTCCTTGGTTCAACTCCCCATTGAATGATATCGAAAGATTGCTAATCGACCGATTTACAGAGTCCTCTGCTTTTCCTTCGAAACGAATAAATCTTTCGCCCTTTTCCGCAACTATTACGTAATTACCAGAATTCATAATGATGCACAATTAAACGCTCCATTGGATACACTTTGAATCATCTCGATACACCCAGTAGTTCCTGAGAAAAACAGGAATAACTGGGCAGTCGACGATGACGTGGTCACAACTCGGCGTTTACGTAATCGAAACGCGGCGATGACGTGATCGCACTTGATTTCCTAATCCGCTCGGGGGCAGGAAGTCATAGTGAAACGCTCGGTTGGATACATTTTGAATCATCCCGATACACCCAGTAGTTCCTGAGAAAAACAGGAAAAACTTGGCAGTCGGCGATGACGTGATCACGACTCGGCGGTTACGTGATCGAAACGCGGCGATGACGTGATCGCACTTGATTCTCTAATCCGCTTGGGAGCCGAAAGTCATAGTGAAACGCTCGGTTGGATACATTTTGAATCATCCCGATACACCCAGTAGTTCCTGAGAAAAACAGGAA
>JAOEHK010029100.1:0-25296 GCA_025447835.1 Labidoglobus nevermanni | reverse complement strand
GTCGTGTGTTCGTCTGTGTGTATGTATGGAATATTTGGCGCCCGCCAAGAATTTTTAATGTAGTATGGCGCCCTTTTAATAAAAAACGTTGCCGACCTCTGCCCTAGAATGTTCGAGGTGCAATACTGTAAAACTAATCTTGTTCCACCTGTTGTAAAAAATGTGTAAATTATGTAACAGGCTGACGGCAGCTAGTGATGTTTATAATGACTTCATCATTAGCCTGGTTACCGCGAATCCTGGACTGTTCTCGTAGGCCCTGGCAAATGTAGTTGAGCTATTATGTTATCAGATCGATTAATCTGTGAGTGCCCTTTTAAGCGCTTCCCCTGGGGATCTTACTGTTAATATGTCTATTTCTTTGTTTTATTTGCTGTTAGTATTGTAAAGGCAGAGTTGTCAACAATAAACCCCTATTATATTATTAAAGCATAGGGTAGTTTATTACATTGTAAATTTGTACATAATTCGTACACATTTCTTGATCAATATTTCATATATATATATCTGAAACAAAAGGCACATAATATGGAGAGAGAATTATCTGCCTTGTGTTTGTCCCATACTGCAACATTGAATTCAAGGCTTCCACACCCTTGAGTCAATTCGCCTTTAACATTTTGCCTTACAACTAAATTAGCACATGAAATACACTTAAGATAAAACTATGTTTGGATTTCAATCCTTACGTGAATTTCGAAGGATACAGCTTCCCCAATCTCGAACAAATCGCCGCAACATTGTCAGAAACCCCACATATACAAAATTTTACATTTCCTAAATGTTATAATTTATTCAAGTAAATATTGAACTTGTTTGTTTCCAAGTAAAATAATAACTATCCACACAAGCGGAGGGAAAAAAAGCTTAACAACATACGTGGATAACAAACGATATTGGGAATAAGTGGAATGAAGTCTAATCCGTATCGATGGGGTATGTCTTTCGTTAGATAGGCGGTGGTGCCCCGTTGTGGTGGAACGAGGGTTGCAAACTGTTTGCAAAGCTGTTCACAATCGAGCAGCTGTAATCTTCCTCAGTGAAGGGCACCAGCGCAGAAGCTCCAAGCAAAAGGAGCATGACAGCTTGGAATGGCACTGATGCCCGCACCACACGTCCCAAGAACTTGCAACTCCTTCGCAGTACTGATGGATCATGATCATCCGATTGCGTGCACCTTTAAATACCAAATCAAAATATGATGATTGAAGTATGAAGATTATTTAAGGATGATGATATAGATAACAAGTTTCGGCTTTGTTAGCTACGTTTTACCGATTGATGGATGTTAGAATTAGGCGCTATGAGTGCAAGTCTAAGAATAGATTAATAAAAAGCGCATCATGATTACGGTGTTAGACATACGAGGATAAACAATAAATAAGGATATTTACGTGTTTGTTTCGCTGGCGCGCGCACTCGATGAACCTGGGACGTTGGCATGGTCCGGAAGCTGTCCACAAACGCAAACAAAGAGTGTAATTGTGCGTATAGAATAACAATTGTACGAACACAACAGTAGCAACAATAACAATAATATCGGCAACTCAACAGTGAACAATCTTATAACAATAATGCATCCAAGATTCGTTTTGCTTCGAATTTGCGCACATCAGTGACTAGCATCAATTAACACGAGTATTTCCCTTATAACATTCATCACAATGCGCAGCGTCCCTGAAGGGCTACGTGATTAAAAGCTGAATGGCCGAAAGAGAACAATTTTGCGAGTTGCAGAGCGAAATGGAATTTGCTTACAGAATGTTGCATCTACTTATCAAACTTACGTCTTGATTCAGATTCGGTAGGGTGCCGGAACGGACGCGCGTTAGCATAATATCAGCGGGGTCTTTGCCCAAAGCATCAGCCAATCGCAAGATATAGATGGTGGTGAGTCGTATCAGAGACTGCAGTTTGAGTCGCAACTCAGTCAAGCGCACGCAAATGCCCGAGGATCCATCCGGCGCGTTTTCGTCGTGCAGCAATTGATTGGCCGTGTCCTGAAGGCCCATGACGCGCGGCTCGCAGCGCTCCAGGTCACTGCGGAACTCGATGAACAATCGGAACTTGTCGTCCATGATTGCGCTATCACCGGTTAGGTCAACAGGTTCAGTTGCTCGTATCTTGCGCTCCTCGGAGTCGAGCCACTCGCATAGCTCCGTTACAATATTGTGGAACTGATTATTCTGTAAAGCAATTCGTTGCATCTTGCGCCCAGGAACCAGGAACCAGGAACAATACACTTACAGCCATTAGCGCAGCTTGTAGTACTGTCTGCCATAGCGAGGCTCTCCGGCAGACCTCATCCCAACG
This sequence comes from Labidoglobus nevermanni, assembly GCA_025447835.1. NCBI lineage: Eukaryota > Metazoa > Arthropoda > Insecta > Coleoptera > Staphylinidae > Labidoglobus > Labidoglobus nevermanni. Next base: position 22,983 of record JAOEHK010029100.1, on the reverse strand, counting down.
TTGATTGTCGTTGTGCAAGCGATGAGATAGTTTTTGCGCTCTTTCTGCGTCCTCTGTGTGGTCGATCAAGTGTGTCCCAACAATATTCAAGGAGCGCACAATGCTCTTATGGCTGTCTAGATTGAGGACGAACTCGAGGTGGTTCTGGATAACGTCTTCCAACTGTTCGAAATTAGATGGCGGCGATTTCTGCGTTTTCTGAGTACCTTCAGCGACTTGCAACCATTGCTCCAAGCGCCAAAGGTCGTTCTCCAATTGTGCCCAGTTGCGCTTTGTGCAGAGTGGACATAACAGCCGTCCTGCCTCACTAGAAGGCAAACGGAGACATATAGTATTTGTTTTCGATGTAGTTTACGCACAACAACTTACTGTTCACACAAAAAATTATAAGCATCAAAAGTAGACCTGGAGAACACAAATTAGCAAGGCATTAGTTTACGAAGCAATTGTTATGTGTAAAGCAATACAGTTCTCGCTTGTCTTTGTGTATACCTTAGTTCCCGGATCTTCTGTTCTTTGGCCTTGGCCAATTTCATCAGGTCGTGGTACTTATGGGTAAGGAGAGCGACCCGTTGGACACAGGCGTCTTCTTCGCTCGTAGCGCAGTCTTTACTGAGCGTATCAGAGAGATGTTTAATGAGCTCGATGGAAGACTCGCAGTTTGCTAATTGTTTGGCGATCTTCTTGCCCGCCGTGTGCAGTTCTGGTGATCCCTGGGCCGGAATCTGCGTCAACACAATATCCTCCAATTCGTCAATGTTCTGAGCGCACTCCTCCAACCCCGCGTGCAGTTCCATCAAGTACGCATCCTTCGCACTCAATGACGTCATCCGCTGCAAGTGTTTGGGCAGCGTATCCACTTGAACACCGGTATCCCGTTCAAACTTCAACGTCTCCACCTGCACGGATTCCTCGCGTCGCAAGCGATCCGTCTGCGAGATGATCCGCTCCTGCAGATCGGATTTCACCCCGGCGATGCGCCGATGAATATCCTTGAACAGCAACTGGTACTCATCGATCATCTCCTGAGTCTTGCCGATATCCGCCTTGGCGGAGCGCTTCATAATCTCCAAACCAAGTTGGTCTGCATGTTGAAGGTTTTGCGTGTGACTGGTGAGTTCGGCTTCGATTTCCTGCGAACGTCCATGCTGCTGACGTTGGGTTCTTGAAAGGGTGCACCTACCTTTATGACCTACCTTTAATTGGACGAGTTTCTGTTGCGGTTCCTCAGCGACCCCATCGCCCAAATGCTGGAATTCGGTGAGATGTGCGTCGACCTGAGCAAGTCCGACGAGGGCATCTCCTTGAACTTCCCGAAACTCTTTATAGATTGCCATTTCTTCAGCGAGACGCTTTGTGAGCGCGTCGCATTGCGATTGCAGTGCGTTCCATCGCCTTAGCATTGTTCTAACTTTAGCCGTGAGCTCTTGGATATTTTCGGGTTCAGCGCCGTTCGTCTGAGCAAGGCGCGCGTAAGTTTGCTCAAGGCGCGTATAAATATGCTCATGATTCTTCATCTCTTTCCGTGCGCGGTCTAATGCACTAATTTTATCCACGAGCTGCTTCTCTCCGAGCTTCTCCAGCAAAGAACGCTCCACTTCATTGAAGGTCTTCTCTTGCTGACTCAGCCACGCATCGTTGTCATTCTGTAGTACCAGTAGTTCCTGTAGCAGCTTCCACATGAGATTAATGCGTAGAATGCGCTCTGATGCCATCTGGCATATGTTCTTCCAGCGCTTCGTAATATTCTCCAAGGCAATGCTCACGTCCTCCGAGGTGAACTGCATTTGCCAAAGATGCACATCGGCCATAAGCACCTCGCATAGATGCATCACCTCCCCAATGTTGGTACTCTCCCTTTCAATGCTCTCCTTGAGTTTCCCATGCTGGGCCAGTAATGTATCCAAGCTGCTTTTGTTAGCGTTGGCGAAAATAATCGGTTGCGCAAGTTCCTGTTCCGTCGTCGTCAACCAGACGCGAATCTCGTTGATGCGAACCTCCAGCAAAGACATGGTCCTCATCATCTCCCGTAACTTGTTGCTTCGAGCCTTCATCAGATTGTGCAGTCGCGACCAGCACTCCTTCGTTTTATCCGTTCGTATGAGGAGATTTTGTTTCGTTGCCACATCAGCGTACTCCTCCCCGCATCCATTGAACAGTTCCGTACCGGTGGTCATCAACCAGGTGTACTCGCGCTCCTTGAGCAACATCTCAGCGTGCAGCTCCGTCTCTAGTTTCCGTATAATTTCGGCCGGGTCCTTGTATGGGCTGTAAGATTCCGTTTCTTTACTGATGCGCTGTTCGAGGTCTGAGGCCCATTGCACAAAGCGGGCCTGTCGCGTTTCGAACGTTGTTCGCAAGCTCATCTTTTCCTCCAACTGCGCGATTCGCTTCCGTAGCTCACACTCCAGATCGCTCTTCTGATGCCACAGCAACCAGATGCGTTGGCTGATCGTTTTCATGTCCACTGGGCTGAAGCACTCCTTCAGTTGCTCCTTGCTGACCTCTAGCTCATCCAGGTAGGTTGCGCAATTGGACAACTGGGCGCACGTTCGTTGCAACAGCTCCAGGTGGTTGCTGGCCGCATAATTCGAGGTCGGGATCTCCCGCACAATGACCTCATGTATGTCGTCGAATATCTTCTGCACGGTGTGAACGCGCTCCTCGTACGACTTATGCTGGTCGGAGATCCTTTCCAGAAATAGTTTCCAGCTTTCTAGGCCAGCTGCCAGACTAGAGGTGCGCTGATGTAAAGCCGCGTACTCCATCCGAATTGAGGTCGCGAACGCGTCATCGCAAAACTGGAAGATTCTCTTTTGCTGCGCCTCCAATCCGGCCAGTTGGTCCTCCCCTTCGGACATCCTGGCAATGAGCTGCTGGATCTGAGCTAACAACTTCGGCAGGCGGATGATGTGGACATACTTGAGTTGAAGGCGTTCGCGGTCTTTTTCCATTGCTTTGAGCCATGCCAAGGCCAGTGTCTGATCGTCACTGTAGTTCTTCCATGCTTGTAGTCGATCCTCGATCTCACTGTACCGGTCCATGATTTGCGCTAGGGTTTCGTTGTGCAGATTGGTGAGCGTATCGAATTGTTGCTGAATGCTTTGCTCGACTCCTGCAAGTCGGCTCGTAGGCATCAGGACCTTCTGCTGGGTGGCGAGGAGGTTCTGATGGATCTGGCACAGATGTTGGTGCTCAGACAAGCTGTGCACATCATTGGGGATCGTTCCAGCGAGGAACTGCTGCACATGCATGATGTACTCCTGCCACAATCGCAATGCCGCTGCCCCATCTTCATTCTGCACCAAGCGGGTGCTTAGACGATGGTACTGCTGGAATGTCTCGCGGAACACCTGCTGCCACAGCTCCAGAATCTCCAGAATCGAGGTCTCCGTTTCGCTGCTCGTTTCATACGTTTCTATCTTCGCCTGAATTTCCTGTATCGCATGGTCAGCCTTACCCAGCCCGAGGAGGTGCTGACGCAGCATCTGCAGCGTCTCCTCACTGGTAGCTGTGTGGACCTCATTATCAAGTGCGCCCACACTCTATACAAATCATCGCGTTAATTGGCTGCGAATATAAGCCGTTTGTTAAGCGAACCTTTCCAATGTCACCCAGCGACTTCCGGGTGCCGTTCAGCTCCGCGTTAGCTTCCTTGCATTGGGTCGCCTGCGCCTCGGCTACATTGGCCAGAAGGGTAAGCGTCTCCTTAACGTGCACCAGCTTGCGGCCAAGTGCGTCCACTTCGCCGCCAAGGAAAGCGTTGGCATCCAGCCCGACGTCGGCGGCGATCTCAGCGACCAACTGCTGCAGCTCCGCCAGCCGCGATTGGTGTTCAACGAGCGCGTCTTCGCACACCTACCAGAATGGACTTCCTATTAGTTTGCGCGCCAGGGCAGCACAGTGACACGCGAAAACTTAATTATCAGCGCAATCATTGTGTCATTGAGCGCGCACGCAAACTGACGCCAAGTGCGGAAATGGAGCAACCGACTTGCTGGCCTATTAACCTTGGGTATTGTTGGATAGGAAGGAAATGAGTGCGAAACTGCGAGCGGGTTTCAATTAATTGCGATTACACCAGCGAGTGCCGCTCACACATCCTCACGAGTGCTGAAAGTGAAATTGTGCGGAGCCAATACGAGGAGAAATGGAAATTGTATCGGAAGCACGCGACTGTTCACTACTCAAAAGTTACATTTAACTCGAGCACATTAATCACTATCGAGTGCCAGAATATGAGTGAGGCAATTGCCTGCAATTCCATTTCGCCGACTTTTCAACGAAAATTATATTAAATGGCTACCAATTCATACATATTCAAATGCGAACGATTTCCGGTTACGCAAAAAGCATGGAATGCATCTTCTGTCTGCCTTTAATTCGTAGATAACACTCCTTAAACCAGAGCACTACTGGTTTCTGAGCAGGAGAAACTACCGCACATAACTGGATTCGTAAAACAAAAGAAAGAACAATGCGAACAGTGAGTAAACATCACTGAGTAATTGCAAGATTTGCACACTTGAACAAACAATTGCGGCTGCAATCAGCAAATTGCAAGTGCTATTGCGCAAATAGTTGTCGCTACATTCGTCGGTTTCAATGCTTACCAATAGTCCAATACATAAAACTGGAACCAAAACCGACTGCGGACGTACTCCTCGTGAACACAAAACTTGTGATTAGTGAAAATGTGCTTAGTACTGGCGCTCACCGTCGAAATACCAATAAACGAGCTAGCAAACCGCAAACTAGAGCAAGGCAAGACGCGAGCAATATTTTTAGCATCCTTCCTGGTTTATCTCTCGATTTTCTGTAGCGATCCTTGTACGTTACACTCAAGCGCACTTGATGATTCCAAAATATTAGAATAAATCGCAATTATGCCAATATAATACCAGCTTCTTATCAGAACTATTGAGGCTTGCGAGTCTTATCAGGTTTGCGCGTTAATCCACGTATTGCTCAAATCTAGACAAAAACTCACCCGGACTTGCTTGATAGCTGCGTCTGGTGGCAAATCGCTGACGCTCTCGATGCTGTTAGAAATCCATTCGCGAATCACATCGCTGGAGTGGCGATACTGCTTCCACAACTCAGCGGCATGATGGTACTTGTCGCACAACTGCTTTAGGTTGCTGCAGGTGTCCTCCCAGGCGGTAACAGCTTCCGAGACTGCTGCCTCCACCTTGGCCGCCACCTCCTCAGTGCAGGTGTCGGCGAGCGGCTTCGCAATCGATTTCAGCTCGTCGATGAGCACTTCGCGCTTGTCTAGATCACCCGAAATGCTCTGAAACAAAGTCGGTCTGTTACGTGCATTTCTTATCACGCAGCAAATATGCGGGCGTGGACTAATGACATCATCCATGTATGAAATCGCTACAAGTCGTGGATTGCCATTGATTGAACATGTTAATACCTATTTAGAAACCCATTGCACTTACCTCAAGTCGTTCGGTGGCCTTGCGCAGACGCTCATAGTCCACGGTACCTTGCACCTTCAACAACTCCATCATAAAGTCCGCTTCCTGGACGTTGTGTTGGACCAGCTCTAGTTGCCTTTCGAAGCGGTGCCAGAGTGCTAAACGTGACCGTAACAGTGCCAGTAATTGACCACACCGCTTTTCCAGCGCTGTATGGTTGTCAATCAATTGAGAAATGTTGCGTTCGACCGCAATGGGCGACATGGAGACTTTCAGCTGCATGGGCAGGGTGTGAAGGAGCTGCCGCAGGTTCATTAGGTCCTGCCACAAGGTGACGAGTTCCTCGCCAATCTCAGAGCAATCGTTCACAGCTTTCTCCACACTGTCGCTGCCCATCTTCTCGGCGCGCTCGCATTGGTCCAGCGCCTCTACGCTGCGCTCATGGTGCCTGCGAACCCGTTCTAAGCCGCGCTCAATGTTCTGCAGGCGCTCCTTGAGCAGCCTTCCACCTTCCAGCTCCTCATTCACTTGCAGTTCCAGACGCTTTGAGAGCGCCAACAGGGCGCCAACCTTTTCGGACTCTGCCACATTCAAGAGTCCCAATTGTCCGAGCTCATTCTGGATGGCTTCAATGCGCGTGGCCATGATCTGCAAACGTTCCAGGTACAGCCGCAGTTCATCCTCGCTCTTAATGACGCCGCCCAGGGAATCGACGCCATATTTGAGCTCATGCAGTTCCTGTTCAAGAATTGCTAGTTTCTCATTGATTGGCGCATCGCTAGCCGAGATCGACTGCATAATAGCATCCTGTACATCTCCAATACGCGATGACAATGTCATCCATTGCTCCTGCATTTCCGAGTAGAATTGCCGCTGCATAGTTTCATCAGCAATTGGTACGATTTGCATGGCCGTTACAAGATGGCGACCGGCATTCATGAGAAGCGAGTTGTTAACTTCATGTTGGGCTTTCAGTTCCTGAATACAGCGAAAAAGCGCTATAGTTTTGCTCGGAAAAAGGGGGCAACCTCATCGCCGAATGCAATTGGACTTGCATGCAATTATGTTTAATTGGCACGCCGGCAGGCATTCATAATGACTGAAATTCGCGTGTTTTCCAACAAACGTTGGCAAAAAGGAGAAATCAAATCAAACTGAAACTTACCCAGAACTGACGCATGTTGCTCGGCGTTGTACCTGGTGTTAGATTAATCGTCGATAACGCTTTTTCGGCGTCCTTCAGCCAGTACTCGAGCTTATCGGCGAGCAGATTGTACATTCCCCAGGTGTCCCGGAAAGCAATCAAACGCTGCAGCTTGCTGTTGACGTCCTCTTGTAGCTTGAGAATAATTGCCAACGATTCGCCGTACACCTGCTCCAGCATGCTGCAGTTGACGAGATCCTGTAGTTTACCGGCGACGCCATTCAAATGCATCAGCTTCGCGTGATGTTGGGCAATATCCAGGGACAACGACTGGTACAAATTAATGTATTGATCATAATCAGCCGAGGTAACATTATTCAAATTGGGCACTCGTTGCTGTGCGACCTGCAACCATTTCGCCTCATCATGCATGCCCTGATCCAGCGCTGCCCAACGGGACGCGGCGAGCATCATCTGCTGGAAGCGCTCCGTCGCCTTGTCCTGCAAAATGGCGCTGGCGCGCTCATACAGGTTCTGGTGTAGTTGTGCATGTTGCGTCCGCGTTTCATCGTCGAGATTCTCCTCCAAGGACTCCAGAATACTGCGGCAGCTACTTAGGCTGCCAAAGAATTTGCGATGGTTCTGAATCTCATCCTGAAGGTGTGCTAGGTCCTGTACAGTTATACTGCTAATAACTAGGGTTTCGGCCATCTCCACAATGTGCCTAAAGTCTTTCAATGTCTGTTCGTATTCATCAGCAATAGCAAGATGCTGGACAGCTTTCTCGCGTTCGTCTTCAATTTGCCGTTGAAACTGTTTGGCAGTCGTGTAATTGCTGAATACTTCCTGTGGTATAGATTTGCCAGGATAGTGGTATATCAGGCTTCTGGCCTTTGCTTTATGCTTGTGGGATGTTTTGAGATTCCATTTATTCCTTGTTTCGAGATGTTCAAGCTGATCGAACCGAATCGTGGGTGAAATGTCTGATGAAGCAATCGCATTCAGTTGTTGGCCCACTTCTTCAGTGGACTTTGTTACTTCTTGAATATCCGAAAGAAACTGTTCCCATTTATTTAAGTCTTCAGCCGCGTGTATTTTATGCGCCTCGGTGGCATCTTGGACTTCGACTAGTTTACTTTGTAGTGAAGAGGTAAACTGGATAAGTTCTTGCCCATTGTAGATGTCCTCAGTAAGGTTTAATGTAGACTCCAGTTCGGCGATGGATTGTTTAATGTTAGCGATTTCATCATTTATATGTGAAAATTCATCAATCTTCTCTTGGGATGGGCCCTCAGAGACTTTCTGATTCTGCAATATCCGGTACTCGATAGTTTCCAACCAAATCGTAATTGTGTCCACTGTAGTGATAACTGTTTCCTCAATAGCTACAGGATCTTTGCGTGATATAAATTCTTTTAGCTTGTTCAAATTGCGCTGGACATCATGGTTTCTTTGAAGGATAGTTTCATCCGTAACTACTTCATTCAGAGTAGCCAAATAAAATATATTATTGAGATGCGTAGTCATTTTTGCATTCCGCATTTTATTCATTTTTACGAAAGCAATTGCTTGGTTCCACTTCACATCAATATCCTTGGGCATTGAAATTAAAGTTGCTGAGACTTTTCTATGTTGTTTGTTTACATTTTCGTAATCTGGACCTAAATGCATCACGTTATAGTCCTGATCAGTAGATAAATCATTGTCTGCTATTGGAATGAAAGTATCCTCTTTATTTTGTTGCTTCCCGTGTGACGTATGATCTTGTGTATCAAGGGTAGTTCCTTCTACTTGAGGTGCGTCGGCATTTGTTGTTTCTTTATTGTTCTTGTTTTCAAATGGAATATCAATGGTCACATTTGATAGTGTTTCTATAGTCTTAATTGACTCCGTTTTTATATCTGAGTTTTCTATCCCTGTTTTCTGGACCTCCAATGGGATAGGATTGATATTGTCTACTTCTATTAATATTGGGTCACTATCGCGTTGATTAGATGTTTCCAGGTCCATTTCGCTCTTGAAATCCAATTCCTGGGTGTTCACTTTCTCAGATCTCATGATAATATTTTCTACATCAAGTTTTTCAATTTCTTCCTTTTGTGAATCGCTACTTGATTTACTTATCAGATCTTGATTTTCAGTTCCCGATAATGGTTCTTTAGTAAAGGGAACATCTGTTCTTTCTGGTTTGTTTCGATTCTTCTTCTTCTTACCTCTTTTATATTTATCTTCATCATTTGGAGATGAAGAATCTACTGTGATGTTAATGTTTACATTGATTTCAGTATCTGGAGAAATTGGCATTTCTTCAGGTGCGTTTTGCATCCTTTCACTTTCGAGAAGTGCCAAACTGGGATTTTTGGTATCAGCTTTCCTTTTCTTCGGTTTGCTTTCTTTTGGAACCTCTTTTTGTGATTCAAATTTGGTCACTTCAGTGGCGAAATCGAGATGTGGCTTTAAATAATTAGGTTCCTCAAGAGGCGATGTTTTTTCAAAGTATTTTGTAGCATGTTCTGAAGAAACTGCATCCGTTTCATGCTGCTTCAAAGATTGATCGATACCAGGAAGTTTACAAATTTCATCTTCGTAACTTGATGTTTGAGTACGGATTTCCTCTGAGTCAGATGGTATAAGAAGATCAGTTTGAACTAACACTTCATATTCAGTTGAAGAAGATACTTCTGGAGATGGTGGGACCACAGCAGAGGAAGCAGGTGGTTCAATTAAATATGGAAGAGAAGTTTGCGTTTCACCAACCTCCATTGCAAGACCGATTGGTTCCGGAGAAGTTTGTACGGAATGAAGGCAAGGCTCGCATATTTCTGAAGCTATTGCTTGTGTAGCCATTGATTGTAGTTTAGGTGAAGTATATGAGTGACTTTGAATATTGTCTTCGCCTATAGCTTGACATTTAGAATCGATCTGGGGTTGCTCGATGGCTGCATTATTACATGTTTCAAATATCTCATTCGGGGGTTGCGTAGGACTAGTCTGTGCAGTAATGTCCACTTGTTCTATGGGACTTGTTTGTGTCAATATTTCAGTCGTATCTTTTGCAGCTTCTTCAATTGTTTGCATTGACGAGTCTTGCATTTCTGATGCAATCATCAGATAGGGAGAGGTCTGGATGGAAACTACCTCAGAGGTAATATCTTCAGAAATTGTTTGCATTGCAGTCTCTTGTATTTCTGGCACTGGTATCAGTTCAGGTGACGTTTGGACGGATACTTCTTCAGTAGCGAGATTTTCAGGAACTTCGTGTTTAATTAGAATTGGTGAGGTTTGCGTAACATTTTCCTGGGTCATAGTCGCCTCAATTACCTGTACAGTTGCTGCAATGCCAAATTCAATTTCTTTCGCGATATCGCTACTATTGTCTGGACTTAAAAGAACTACTTCTTCTATAATCTTTACAGAGCCTAATTCCACCGGACTGCTCATAGTTTCATATGAATCATTTGGTGACACCACTTCTTCCACATGTGCCGCCATGACTCGAGTTACTTCGCTATTAGTAACATTAGCTTCCTTTGTTTCTGGTTCCTGTTTTTCTGTATCTTTGGGTATCCTGCCTCGTTTACCCTTTTGTTTCTTTTGTGGCATTGTAACTTGTTCTCGATTCTTACAAATACCTTGAGAAAATTCCTCATCACTGAATTGTTCTGATTCACCAAAAAGTGAAGATTCATGTTCGGAAATAGGAACATTTGATTCCTCTTTCTCTTCTGGTTTGACCTTCTGCTTCTTTTTCTTAAGTTTCTTTCTTCTTTTGTCAAGATCCTGTTCATCAGCAATGCTTTCATCAATCGTAGTTTTATCAGCTTCATATCCAGACGTCCTTGCTAACTCAATTTGCAGTTGGTCTTGTTCAGATATTGCAAATCCTAGTAATGTTGCTTTCGGTGAATCACGTGTGGTACGCACGTCGTCTTCGGGCAGAACGATTTCAATCGATTCAGCCAATGAAGTAGAATAATCAGGTGTAGTTGCCTTGCTTTCTTCTTTCTTCTTTTTCTTTCGGCTCTTCCTTCCACCTCCAGTATCAATCTCCTCAGTTGTTATTGACTCGTCGTGTTCGCTTTCGGGCTTAAACACAATTGGAGATACTGCTACATCTTTGAAGGTAGCTTCACTTTGAATAAATTTGTCTTTAGTTTTCTGTGGAACCGGTTCTTCAAGTTGAATCTCAACACCCTCAGTTTCTAGTTCTTCCAACAATGGTGGTGAATCAACTTGGGTCAATGTGATTTCATATCTCAATTCATGGGGAGTTTGCTTTACATCGATTTCTGTATTTGTAATTTCCATTCTAACGCTTCCATCATCTTCGGCAATGCTTTGACTTCCAATTTCCTGGAGTTCCTCTTCTGCAAATGCTGGAGTTGCAATAGTTGAATGGACGACAATTTTAGGGCTTTCTGGGATGATAACTTCTGGTGTTTCCAGTTTACTCTTCAATAGAATTTCGGATTGTGTTACATGTACTTTAATTGGTTCGTTAGTCTCTAATTGATGCTCCATTTGTATAAAGTCAAGCTGGGAACGAGGCCTGGATGGATTATCTTCATGCGGTAATTTAGCTGGTTGTTCGGTGTCAGTTGGATGTGGTGGTTGCGTCGATTGCACCACTTCTGAAGAAATAAAATCCATAACAACATTTTTGATGTCGCGTGCTGTTGTTGGGCGCGGTCCCGTCATCCTGGGTGAACCCGCATTTTGTTCTCGCATGGGTGCATTACGTGGAGGACTAGCAGAAGCGCTACGTGTTTCATCAATTGAGCAACTTGGTGCAAATACGAGGGGCTCTGCTGATACATTTAATGGTGCGGCAGTGGACATTGTATGCTCTACTGGGACATACCTCTCTTCCTTTGTGTCAATGCAAACTTGAGGTATTCCCTCTTCAGTTATTTCCACCTCTTCTGGCTCTTCAATGATCTCCTCTTCAATGGTCTCTTTACCATCAACGTTTACAATACGACGAATTATTTTACGGGTTTTCCTCGTGACACGTCGCGTGACTTGCTGGACAACTGCTCGCACACTCGAAGAAGATGTTTCAGTACCTTCACCGCCCGCTAAATTCCCTCTGCCCTCAGGTGGTTCAAGAATATTACCTTCAACAACAGCCAAATCACCTTCATGGAATTGTATTCCTTGCAGTTCCACAGCACTGGGTTTCTCTTCGACAACAGTACAGTGACTCTCTGGTTCTCCTTGAAACTCTAGCACTTGGACTTCTCCTAAAGCATTGGTGTTCACAATTTGCCCCCCAAAATTCGTGCTGGTTATAGTTTCATGCTTTCCATTAGCTGATAGCGATGTGGACGTCTGTAGTCCTTGAAGCATCACTTCTGAGACACTTTGTGTAACGGGGACGTTGTCTTCATCTATAACAATGCTACAAGTAGTTGTCCCATGTCTTTGTACAATTTGATGACGTTGCACAAGAGTTCTATGTAATTTCTTCACAATAATTCGTTTAGTTCCATCGGGGTCCACAATAACTTCGGTTGTGGTCTCTTCGGGTTCAACAAAAACCGTCTCAACTTGATGGGGCTTTGCAGATTGAACAAGGATGTCATCAGTGTGTTCTATTGCTTGTTCCGGTTGCGTGGCAATATGTATTGTCTCCTGCCCATCCTTGATGGTTTTCGTAATTCTAATTGACTCCTTTTTGCGCTCCATATCATCGCCTAATAAACTATCTCCGGTTTGAGTACCAAAACAAATGCCTTCTGGGCAAACTTCCTCAATGGGCATAGACGCAGAATCTAAAGTGTCTTCTTCCTCCTTTGTATCTGGTTCAGATTCTGGAGCTGGACTTTGTTCAAACGCTCCAATTTTTTGCTTTAGAATAGTTTTGTGTTCCGCAAATATGATCAAGATAGTTCTTAGCTTCTCCTCAAGGGTAACAGCAAGGTGTTTAAGATTTGCATTATCTTTAAATCGTTCAGCGAGCGACTTGAGTTCGTCTAATGCGGTCTCTTTACGATCGAGTTCCTCGCGAAGATTATTCAAAATGTTGAAATCGCGTACTTTAATCAACAAAGTTTCCCGCACAGTTTGCAGCCATATTTCAATCTCGGTAAGAAGCGTCTGATATCGATTTATATCTTGTTGATACTCTTCTTGCTTCCCGTACTCATCCTGTTAGGTAAAGTTGAAGTTATGGTGTTGCCAGGAGATGAACCAAGGATTCTTACCTCAAGAGTTTTTTGGCCGTTTTGTGCTTGAGTCAGTAAACTGGCGATTCTGGTACGAATTTCACTAAGCGCCGCAGATAATTCGAGTACGTCCTGGTCCGATTGTACTTCCGTGACTAAGCTTTCTAAGCGAATTGCCTCAGCTGCATGCTGCCGCAAGTCACGAGTGATTTCCTACATTACATAGACGAAAGGCAATTAACGAATAAATATTAATATGTATTGTGGCGAAGATGCGCGTATGACTAAGACTCAAGTGCAAACACAAACTAAGTTTAGACGATTATCTCAACCGGCTTAGTCTAGCATATTCATCAACACATATTGCGGCCAAAAATTTGGACTCCAGGCTTGGACCAAAAGCGACTTATAACGAGATATGACGCATAAGTCGATATGTATTCTTATTTATCTATGAACATAATGATATGGAAGCATATCCAGCGTATTGATAAATAAAGTTTTGCATTAGGCCTATTGTCTTTCACTGCTCAATGCAAATAAACAGTTTCCAATCCAAATAACAAATATGATGTCATGTATTTAAACAGTATGCAAATCGCGAGTTGAAGGAGACGTAATCTTTATAAATAGGCTGGCTCTAAATTTAAATATTGAGTTTATCGATATGAACATTTAAGCTGTCACATACTGAACTCATGAAACGTCAGGAAAATTCGTATATTAATGCCTCTTGATTTACGAATTGTAATGCAAATCATTTAGAACAGGGACGACCAACCCAATAAGGTGGGTTTAATAAAAACGGGGAATACCCGACGTTCATGTAGTGAGTAAGGACCATCAGGGTTTTCTCCGTGGTCAGAGAAAGCGGGCATTGACATATTTTCAAAGCGACCCGCGACTTCATGTGGGTTGTTCGTCCCTGATTTAGTACTTACTATTAAAGACTGAATTAAGGACTGATAGCTATCCTTCGGAAGGACTGCGATATTCCCTTCGGTGTGTCGTAAAGACTGCTGCAGGTCCGCCATCCCTTCAAGCAAATCCTGCGGGACAACGACTCGTAATACGACACTCATGATATGAACTTAAAACGACAATATTAGTTCCGTTACTATAGCAACCATGATTACTATAGAAATGCAGGAATACTCATTCGAATAAGACAAATACACAGAAATGAGAATAAAGGCCCAATTAGCTCAAATGCAGGCGTAGTTTATGGTTCGTAAAATTGTAAATATATTTGTTATAAATATGTTATATTATTGAAAATTTTCTAATGATGGTGAGATGATGTTCGTAGGTTGAGCGCGCACATGATAGCGAAATCAGGACAACACGCATTTCATTCTATTTCACCTTTCTAGAGTGCTTCGCATGGCCTGTGGGGGGTGGCTGCCCGGGGGCGGCGTGCGGATTACGTTGCGATTGTCTCGGCGATGATGGCTGCTTATTGGCTCTGGATCCTGCAAGGAGGGAAGGGGTGGGACACTTAGAGGTCATGGGGGATTGTTCCAGGTGATCTTGCCCGTGGCGCAACCCACTTGGAAGATCAGAATGGGTAAATTGCGTGTCGGCGCTTCCGCTCGTGGAGGACGGTTGGGGATTTCGCGACGACCCAAGGCTTGATCCTTCAGACACGTTGCCATCGCCACCATCGTCACCGCCACGATCATTGTGGTCCCGTTCCTCCGATGGGTGTGCCTCAGTAGCTTTCTTCTTTACCAATTGCGTGCGAAAGTTCTCCTCAGATGTTGCGTAGAAGGATTGATCGACCCAGAATTGATCCTTGCCGAGATTTACACTCAGATCAGGATCCACACCATCTTCTGTATGTTCTATTGTATAGTTATTCAACCCGGCATCAATCGGGTCAACGTTGTCTGGTTTAATATCATATTTAGTCTTAATGGGTATCTTTTGGATGCATTCAAGGTCCTTATGTTCTGGATCTGTTTTAGATTCTTCTTTGATTGACCCCTTATTCTTCTTCGACTTGGACTTCTTGTCTTTGCGTTTCTTTGAATCATTACTCAGTTTGCTTCCATCACCATCTGATTCTTCCGACTTGAGCTGCTTCTTGTGTTTGCTGCCAACTTTTGAAATCAGATTTCCCAGAAATGAGCTCTTCTGCTCCATCGTTGGTCCCGGTGATGTCGATTTTGGGGGAGGTGATGGACTTTTTGAAGCTGTTGATGGTTCAGTAACGCTCACTGGAGGAATTTCATCGGTTGGTTCTGTTAAGTCTACAAACATTTCGTCAATTTCTTCGGCGATAGAGGGATCTCCTTTTATAATCTTCTTGGCCTTTTCTTTTTCTTGGTGCCCTCCCTCTCCAGACACCATTTTCTCATTCTTCGTTACTTCCTCATCATTGGCTTCTGCTAAGCATTTATCTTTGTTCTTTTTGGATTTTTTTGGTTTCTTTATTTTGGGTTGTGCCTCGTGCTTAGTACCCATTAGAACTGATTTCACAGAAGATATTATTCCTAGAATGCCACCGGTCTTCTCTTTTTCGGTTTTGTCTTTCTTTGCTTTCTTGTCTATTTTGGAAATGTTTATTTTTCGATCATTGGTAACAGTATCCATAGCAGATTCTTCAAATTTTTTAACAATGTCACTCACTTTCGGTTCATTCGATTCCTCCTTCTGGATAGCAATTTGTGTCCAAGACGGTGTTGTCGGTTCTTTTAATGCTGCGCTTTCCTGTACTTCAGGGGATAAACTCATTGCGATCTTCGTTCTGGTATCTCGCGAATGCGATCTGGAACGTGCCTTCGTTTTCAATGGCACGGTTATGAAGCCCTCCGTATCCACATGCGGAGCATTTCGTTTTAATGGGGTATCTGGTTCCGAACAAACCACAATCTGGGGTATCTGCTCATCTTGTTTAATTACGGCTTCACCAACTGTAGGTATTTCAACCGGCAGCGTCACTGGTGCTATCTTAGTGCCAATAATTTTCGCGTAAGTCATGCTTGATTCCGAAGTCTTGTCTACAATATCCGTTGGTTGAACCTCTGGCACTGCAAATCGCAATTCCTCCTCTTTACATAATTCTTCAAATTCGCGCTTCTTGCTAGCTCGTGATGGACTAACACTATGATATTGCTTCTGTCGTGATCTGGATCTGGACTTTTTGCGATTTCCCCGAGCAGGAGATTTTGATTTAGCCTTATTCCTTGATACTCTATCGATTTTATTAACTTCTCCTGTTTCTGCAATTCCCTCATCCGGTTCGTCTAAGATTTCATCAACCCACGTATGTACTGGATGCGTGTAAGTTTCTTCCTGTACAGTCCCCGCCAATGATGTTTCGGGAGAAATAATCGAATCATTTAAAGAAGTGATTTCCATTTTCTGAGCTTCGCAGCCAGGAACAAACTCGTGGGCGTTCGGGTCTAGGTCCAGTAAATTGATTTTGGGGATAAATTCTGGGGCTGAATCTACAATATCTTCAAATTGAGTTGAGGTCATTAAATGTGCATGTTCCATTTCAGATTCGAATTGTTTTTGGTCACTTGGAACTAACTGCGGCCCTTTTTCTATTGGTTCATTTGCCAATAGTTTCTCTTCCGACTTTTTATTTTCCGCTAAAGATATCTTCTCCGTGGTGTCAAAATCTTCTTCTGTAATTTCGATAAAAGATCCGGTAAGTGTTGTGCTCTCAGCAATATCGCTTATGGGTCTCTCAACATCATCATGGATGGTTATGTCTTCTGTAGAATGCAATTGGATGGTATTGCTTTCCATAGATGGGACTGAAGGTGGTAACTGGGGAATTGCGTTCTCATCAAGCCTATCATCATCATCCATTAAATCGGTCCATAGAATTCCAGTTGGTTGGATGAGTTTTCTGGATGTTTCTTTCGTTTTCGATAATCCCTCTGCCTCATTTTCAATAACCTTAGGTATTCCTTCGAAAGACACTGATTTTGCTTTCAGAATTTGTATTTTTTCTGCATTAGAGTCATCAGGCGCTCGCAACGTTGGTTTTTCAAGTGGACTTTGAATCTCAGATTTTGATTTTTTCTTATTTTTCGATTTTTTCTTTTTTTCCGATTCTGCAACTGGTATTTTTGGGATTTCGTCCATTTGCGATTCTGACTGCGATAGTGCTGGAATAGACTTGATGGAAGCAATTTTATCTGCCCTAGTATTTTCTTGTAATTCAGATCGTGGCGTACTTGGTGCACTATTACGCCTACGATTACGTTTTTTGTGTTTCTGGGTATATTCACCGCCTGATTCTGGAAGGGATTCCTTGTTTTCTTCAAGTTCACTAATACTAGTTTCGAAAACTTCAGTAACTTTGACTTGCAGTTCTTCAGCCAATGTTGGTGAATTGGCCATTCGTTCCGTGGCATCTTTTTTATTCTTATTTCGATTGCGCTTGCGTGTTTTTCTCGGTGTTACTTCGGGTTCGCTTTCGATGACAGCAGATGATACTTCCGCGGCTATTACTTCTAATGCCATGCTTGGTACAGCGATATTAACATTGGCAAGTAAGCCATCTTCCCCCTCCCGTTTCAATTCTTTCTGAAGCGTCTTATCGGGGGTATTGAATAATTTATCTTCATTAGTTGATAGTTCAGGTACAAATTGGGATAATGGTTCGGACAGTGGTTCGGCTATAGTTGGCGACGAAATGATGTCAGTATCCACAAGCTGATGGGATGTCGAAGAAATTGATGATAAACATGATTCAGAATCTAGGTATCCTATAGTTACCTCAGTATTTGGGACTATAGATTCTGGTGTCAGCAGAACTGGGTCAGTATTACTGCTAGACGGAAACGTAATTTCTGATTGATTTTCAGTATTCTTAGATTTGTTTTTATTGCGCTTGCGCCGCTTCCGCTTTGATTCGGTAGGCTCATCACGACAACTTTCGCTGGTTTCATCTTTCGGAGTTGTAGATTGCTCTGTTTCGTTGTCTGAAATTGTTGACGGCAACTTTATACTTTGCTCTTCATCATCGGAACAACCAATCGTTTCATTTGTTGGCAAACCTTTACGATATCCTGGTACATTATGTTGTTGTCCGTGGCGCTTTTCTAAGTTGTCCATGACTTCCTTTAACGAATTCACCTCGACATCAATCTTAGAATCCAACCTTTCAACGCGTTTACCATCTGACAGCTTTAGAATCTCCGTTTGCACGTCTAATTTTTCAGGCAACTTTTGTTCGTCTTGCTCGGCTGTCTTGTTTTTTGGTTTCGGCTTACTGACATATTTTATTTCAGATGTCAATGAGTTGATTGTAGCTCTTGGCCGTTGTTTCACTGATCCGAATATAACTTGTTCCAATTCTATAACTGGAGGGCTACTTTTTATAGAATCACTTAATGTCGAAATATCTTTGTTCAAAGTGTCCTGGGTTAATTTCTGGTGAATTACATTGGGCTTTGCTACCGTGTTATCGATAAACTGCATTTGATGAGATACCACTGGTTGCAATTTGATTTCTTCATGAGTAATAAGAATAATTTTATTTGTGTGAGGTTTTTCTGTAATTGGTGTATGTTCAGAATCTAACAATTCCTGTTGAATTCCCCGTTCTAAATCTCCTAATTCCTCTTTCTGTAGAGTGTTAACGGTGTCGTATCTTACATACTTTTCAGGCAGGATGCGTCCTTCATAAAGATTTGTTAACGTCGTTGCTTCTTGGCATTCTCCAGGTAGTTCTTCTGTGACTTGCATATCATTATCATTTCCGTATCCGTACTCTGATTTTACTTCTTCCCTCTCATGTTTATCAATATTCATTTGTTGTTTCTCAAATATTTGATGTACAAATTCACAAACAGAAGGTTCCGGTATGATTCCTATTTCTTCGTCCCTAAGTGTTTGATGTGTTTCTATAGCTTCAGGAGGAATTTTCTTGCAATAGTCATCTTTCCTATATTCACTTGTCCATTTCGTTTCATCCAATTGTTCAACAAATTCCAGACGCTGTCCAATATCTTCTGGACTCATACTAGTTCTATGCTTCTCCGCTGAATTCGTAAATGAATTGTAATCTGGGCCTTCGAACTCATTCTCATCACGCATAATTGGCTCATCCAAGAAGATCTCAAAGAGACTTGTGTTTTCATCAATAGGCAATCCCTCATATAGTGTCTTCATTTCTATACCTTCTAGGACCTTATCAATTGCCAATTTTGGTTCCTCCCTTGGGTTTTGGTTTACCTTAGATCGAGATATTTCTGGGTCTACTGTTAGATGATCGATGCTCTTCTGTTTCTTGAATAGCGTGGCATTCTCTTCAAATTGTGTTGACGTTTCTTGTTTTTCATTGTCAATGAACTGAATTAATAATTTCGTTTCAGAAATGGTTTCTACTTCAATTGGATCGGATTCACTACACCCCTCCGGTTTATAATCGGGACTCAATTCAAGTTTGCTTTCATCTTCCTTTTGAATATTAGTCTTAGCAATTAACGATGAGGTTTCCATTGATTTCTGTGGGACACCTTCGTATTGATCAATTACTTTATCCAACGAAAGTGATTCGCTAATTTTTATGGCATGATGCTCTTTTATTGGCTGTTTTGCTATTACTTCCTGTTGAATAGAATGAGTATAAATAACCTCAGCCTCATGTTCTTGAATTGTTTCCACACCAATACTACTTGGTGCTAAAGTGCCAATAGTTGGTATTTGATCATCCGTTGTAGGTAGCTCTTTCTTTCCT
This sequence comes from Labidoglobus nevermanni, assembly GCA_025447835.1. NCBI lineage: Eukaryota > Metazoa > Arthropoda > Insecta > Coleoptera > Staphylinidae > Labidoglobus > Labidoglobus nevermanni. Next base: position 3,543 of record JAOEHK010029100.1, on the reverse strand, counting down.
TTCTTCTTTTCCTTAGAAGACCTAGAGCCACCTGGTTCTTTCGCGGCAGGCTCTTCTACTAACAATGCTGTAGTACCAGGTACAAAAACTTCTGTAGCTTCATTGCTTTCAGGCAACTTTAATCCCTTTTTCTTTTTACTCTTTGATTTCGATTCTTGGGGTATCTTAGTTCCTATATTGGTCTTTGTACTCTCTGATTTGTTCTCTTCTGATTCTACTACGACTATTCCTTTCGTTGGTTCCTGTTCTGATTCTATATTTAGGGTGGGCACAATCTCGCTGATTGAAGATATTTCTGGTCGACGTTGCTCAGAAGTTGTTACAGGTGTAGAGGGAAGAGTAGCTGCTTTTGTATCCTGATTGGAAACCGTTATTTTTTTGCATGATTTTTTAACATCTGGGTTTGGTATTTGAGCTTGTTCAATTGGTTCCAGTTGATCTTGTTCTTGATGAATACATTCACTTTGAACATTTTTTACTTTTTTCTCTACATTGGTAACGACTGAATCGATATTCTTGCCTTTTTTCTTTTTAGATTTTGACCTATTGGCATCATTATTAGTCGTAGAGGTAGGTTTTACGTAGGTTGCGACATTCTCATGTATTGTCGTCACTTTTTGCGTGGAAGAATGTCCAAAATCTTCAGTTAATGGTGTTTTATTTGGCTTTTTATATTTCTTGGACGTCTTCTCGGGTTTAACCAAACCATGTGAATGTTGTTCGTTTAGTTCGTTGGCATCAGCTGACTCACTAGACAACAGATCTTTGGAAATTGCAGGCTCTTCACATATTTCTTTATTTTCCGAAAGCGCAGTTGTTACTTCCGTTAGAAATGGTTTTTTGCTCTTTTTATATTGTTTAGATTTTTTCAATCGTGGTAGTTCTTCATTTGATGATTCATTCGATTGTAGGTCAGCAGGCAGCTTCAATTCGCCTGAATTGAAATTCAATTCAATAATTGGAGCTATTGCGTTTTTCTTAGGGTGTTTATTTCTTCTTGTATCTTGTATGTTCACATCATCGACTTCGGTAATGACCTTTGTTTTTATTTCCTCAACAATTCTAGAACCCTCTCTTGAACTAGCCTTCATAGCGTCCGGTTTAAGAATATCTGTGGTGGTTGTTGTAGTAGTGGTAGTAATTTTCTTCAATACAGTTGCTGTCTTCGAATTTGTCATTTTGGGATGGAGTAGATCTGGTCTTGGTCGTGGTGACCTTTTTGTCACATCTTCATCTTCAAGATGGGTGATATTAGAATCATTCTTTTGAGAAATAGATTGGGGCGGTGTAGATCGTTGTAATACCATGACACTGGATGGCTGCATCCCTGTTGAGGGTTTTAGTCCTTGTGAAAGGATCTGCGCGTATGAGAATCCTGGCTGTGACGATTTATCGTGCTCATATTCGGCTTTAGTCGAATCATAGGATTTAACTGGATCCGGTGGATGAGTAGTCTCAATGTCTTCCAATTTTGGTTTTGTCCTCTGTCGTTTAGGTGCTTTTGGAATATTATCTCTATTAACTTGCGATTGCTGGATATCATTTTCTTGCACAGAAGTTACATAGATTTGTTGTCGTTCTTCATCATATATATCGACTTCAGGAGTCTCTTTATTTTCATTTGGTTTATTAGGCCTAACATTACTGTCTTCAGATGGGTAATGCTGCATTTCGTTAGGTTCTTCGCAGGGATAAATTGACTGAGACTGAGGTTGATCCTTTCTGGTTTCGCAACTGCTCGTCGAAATTATAGACAATTGATTAGATGCTGAATCCAGTTCAAATTGCCCCAATAACATTTCCTTGTACGTAATAGATCCTGGCGTCCACATAGGACTGGCAGACCTTCCTCGTATCGTAGGTTTAGATTCAAGCAAGCCAGTTACTTGGGCAGTTTCGGGTAGAACAATTGTTTCATATGTCAGGTCTACCTCATTAGTTGGTTTTCCCGTATGTTTGCGCTTCGGGGATCGGTTGTTCCGTTTTGGTAGAATTTGCGGTGGCATGTCGGAAGTAACTTCAACAATTGTCACCTGGAGCTTAAATGGCTGTATGTCTTCCTGGGGTGGTGTAACCGTGGGTGAGGAGTCGCTATTACGTGGACTGGGACGTCCAATAAGGGCTTCCGCATATGAAAGGCCAGATGCGGCTATGGCGCTCGTCACAGGCATGTAGTACGGGTCGAGGCGGTGTATGATGGCAAGCAGATGGGCGATGCGCTTCTGGTTCACCTCAATCCGCGATTGGATCGCCTGTGCCACGTAATTTCGCAACAATCAGTATCAGCATCAGAGACAAACACGCGCAAATCTTGGTTTTATGCATTTATTTTCGTTTAGATCAGATATGTTTCGTTTCTCATTACAAATGATCATAGAATCATAGAATTTTACGTCTTGAACAATAGAATGAGACGCGCCATAAGACAGACAACTGCAAAAACGTGCGCAAGTTGCAAACGGCAATTCAGCGGCACAAACTTGCTATACAGTCATAATCAGTAAACATGTAATGAACAATCATGGTATCTCCCAAAATGATGAATGCCTATGAAAATTTGCATGATTCAAGAGAGGAGGAACTAGACCTAGGTATCTAATTGCACCGAATCTAGGGTGCCCCGCTGAAGGATGAGCTTGATGCGCTCAACACGCGCCTGCATCCTGCTCTGCAGGAAGCGTACACGCTCACGGCATGCCTGAATACGAGCGGATGGGTCAGGCAGAGAGAGAGAGGGGATGGAGAAAGATCAACGAGAGGAAAGCAGCGCCGAGACAAATGATCACACGATGAGCGTAAAGAAAACGAAAATGAAATCAACGATTGAATAGCGACTGTTTGTTCAACAATCGCAACACCGGAAACCACACATGGTGAGTGGTAGTGTGAATGGTCAAATAGTTAATGAACATGCACCCAAACAAGCGTTATCAAAGCGGTAATGTCATCAAGCACAGGGCACAAATATCATCTGAGATATGCGTGGCCATGTTGCCTTCCCCAATTCCAGAGATAACAAATAAAAGCTAGCAATGTGATGAATCCCGAACAGAAATCACCGAAAGCTGCAGTACGGAACAGTTTGCATGCATCTGTCCTTACTTAGCGTCGTTTCTGCATTGACTAACGGCTTCATTAATATCACAAAATGGCGCATTTTCAACTTGGAAACCGTGCTGAATTATAATTGCGATTCTGGCTGAAATCTTGCAATACTTCTAATTTTTTCAAGTCAATTGTTGGGATAATAAACATTTGCTTCTTGAATTGCGCGCCTAAAACTGGAGACTTGACTAAATGCTACTCCCAGAATAAGCGCGCCAAGATGAGCAAGATGAGGTTATCTCAGAGCGCGTGTTGTAACAAGTCGTTGTGTCAATGTTCATTCATTTTCTCTTTATATTTGATATTTCCAATTCGTTGTGCTAAGTTGTGTGAGTATAGTCTAGTAAAACTGTCGTACTACGCAAGAGCAACTACAAAGCCTTTTAAAATCGACTTCGGCAAATTCGTTTGCTTTTCAGAATGGAGTTTAAACTATTA
>JAOEHK010028989.1:0-25328 GCA_025447835.1 Labidoglobus nevermanni | reverse complement strand
CACAGTTGGGTGAATCGAGTAGCTCAACAGCAGTGCTTTTTCCTCTTTTCTATCCACATTATGATTTGGTTTCATTTTACGATTTGAAAATTTGAGACGTAATTTCATTTGGCGCCCGGCAAGAATTTTTAATGTAGTATGGCGCCCTTTTCATAAAAAACGCTGCCGACCTCTGAGCTAGGGAGACAAATTGCAATATTTTACATTTAATCTAATATAGAATCTTGTTCTATAGTTACAAATATGTATATAGAAGACTTGTTCGAAAACGATTTCAGAATTTAAACATAAATGGAGCTTATTTTCAAATCTCTGGGCTAGAAGAAGCTGGGAGGCAGAGGAAGAGCTTATCTGAGATACCATGCCACACATTCAATAATTGAAGGGTGTTTTCCAAGGCTGTACAGGCACACACCTGGCAAAAGGTTCGTCGCCAGACATTGCTGAGAGGTGCAGAAATGGTGAAACTCTGCTGACAGTCGCAACGCCTGCTCGAGATGCATTATTCAGATCAATCGGTCTGAGGGCACGCCAATCTCATGTCGAGCTGCTCTGCATGCCTGCAAGACGAATGCGCACACCTCCGCAAGAAGTTGTCGCCGGCGACGCCGCCGATATTTATTGCATAAATTATCACGTTCAAAGTGGCTCGATCTCTTCCGTCTTCGCGCGCAACAAGGCGACACATTTCCTACGAAGTGTAGCAAATTAGGAATTCTTCACATGCCACACAACGCCGAAAGATCTCTGATCGGTTTGCCATCCCTCCACTGAGCTGATTGCTCACGTTCGGACCACACACACGCTGGAAATTGTATAAACACTCGAGCAATCTATTTTCTCTCGTTGCTTCTCTCTTTATGGGCGCTCAGGTGTGGCGCTCGGACTCTTCTCATCGCCTCTGAATGTGGAAGTAACCAGCGCGTGTGGGAGTCGCGTCTGGACGTGACTGACATGAGAGCCAGTTGCGTATCCGACGGAAATTGTATGCTAATGCGAAAACGGAGGAAAGCAGACAGACAACCCTGTAGTCAGCACGAGGTCAGCAGAAGAAGCCAAATCGAAGTAGCTGCATGTTTCAATATGTCTATTATGAACCATTCCTATGAGTTCTGACGACATGTTAATTATACGCCTCTCTGGGCATCCAGCTGGGCGTTAATGCTCATCGGCTCCGGTGGCCCATTTCGATCGCAGATCTCTGTTAATTTATGGCATCTTCCAGCTTCGCTTCGCTTCCTACATTGTTAGGTTAGCTTCCAAGTGAGCGCGTTTCATATGCAATCGAATGCATTCGGAGCACGGCCATGAACCGGAGATAAACTTGGCGCGATGAACAATTAACAGGAAATTAAGATTTAAAAGTGAAATGCAATAGCACAGAATGGCTACATTCATTGTTATTGTTACTGTTCTGCATTCAATCAAACGCACAAGTCTTGTTTCTATTTCATTTAATTCGCAATCAGAATGTGCATCCAATGAACTCATTTTATGGTAGGTTAGGCACATGACGTAGGCGAATCCTGGAACGAGGATGTGAAGAATGCGCGCGGTCCAAGGACACGTAGATCAAGTCACCCTCGGTGGTGGAAATTAATGCGGCGCCGTAAAGCAACTCAGCAGGATGTGCAGCTGCGCCGCTCACTTTCTGACCTCGTCGCATAAATATCGGGGCCCTGCTTGTCGTTCGATCTCCGGAGCAGCTAACCAACGACTTTGTATTGTTGTGTAAACAAGAAAGTCTGCCAAAAGGCGCTCAAGGCGGCTGAGCTGAGGGAAACATCTCGACCGCGTCCAACAGCTTGTTCAAATGCAAATTAAGATGGCAGATAGCAACATGGCGCATGGGACATGGGTTAGGTTAGATTTAGTTTAGGCGATTTACCGAATTTCGAGATTGGACTGTAGTTGGATGTTGAATGAATGGATGTTGGAATGAAAAATTCACACTTCTGGCACTTGGGCGAGGATCGGCATCCACCCGGTTCGCTTTCATCTCAAGCATCTTGCGTTCGGGCGGGAAGTTTCAATTAAGGATGCGGGCGCAAGCGTGTTGGAGCATTTCACACGAAAGATCAGGCGTGAAACGCGACCGGGCGGACATTGTATTAGTTTGAGGACGCGTCGTCTGCCTGATAAATGGATTCTTAATTACGAGGGAGCGCGCAGGGTGGCTGCGCGCCCCGTCGCGGCGCTGGCGGCGATAATAAATGGGCGGCGACCGCGTTCGAAATTCGTGTGGTAATTAGTGGCCGAAACTCGAAGTCTGGCCGATCTGGTCGTCTACCTGCGCACATCGAAATTCATTTCGTTAGCGAAATGAGGCCTTTTTTCGTCGTCGTCTTGGTGCTGGGTGTCGCGATTGCTTGTTTTGTGGCTGGTCGCCGAAGACGATTACAGGCACCTTCATAAATCTTGCGATTAGCGCAAAAACCGCAAGATGCGCTGCTTTGTCTTGCTTGCGCTTCGCGTTCGACATGAAATATGCATATCTTGAAGGTAATGCAAGCAAGCAACCACCTACAATGGTAGATTGAATTAAGCAGCTACCGTCTACGCGCTCGGATGCTGCGACGCCAAGACGTGGGCAAGCTGAGACAATCGCGAGTTTTCCATCATCGCCAATGAAGACGAGATTCGCCACGATTCCTTCATCCACTCAATTACGCCTGTTTCTTATCCGCCAAAGCGGCAGCAATGCGCACTTGAAAAAGTCGACTGTTAATCGTGATAAGTGTCAGCAAACACAAATCTTAATGCTAATCGTAATGCTCAAGTAAGCACTTCTTGCCTGACTAATGTGACAACTCCAGGCTGTTAATATACTACATGCTTCATTTAAATTGGGGATATTTCTATGAACTCATTCATTAAAGTCAAGATAAATTTAGATTACAAATGTTTGCAATTACTCTACAGGTAGACCTCCTAAAACATCGTATTCTATACCAAGGTTTCTCTCTCAGACGATAAGAAAACGTTAATCATCAACAAATGAAATTGGTAACGCACAATTACAGATTTCTGTTACTAGACTTGCCTTATCATGAAAAATCCGTTTTTTCTCAAAAATAAAAAAAGTAATAAGTTTACGGTACAGGGTCAGACGTCTCATACAACACGGTTTCGAACAACACGGCATTTAAGAATGAGCAAATTTGGCAATCAGAATAAGTAATCTAAAGAAAGGAGTGAGTTTCCGTGTAGATTATGAAACTCCGCTGATAACGCGAGTCAATTGCGCAATTCTCCGTTGGAAACAATCAAATATTAGACGATGACAAATGATGGCAAATTATCAAGATTCGTCCTTGAAGCAAATTGTTGTTTTAGCCTCATTTTCATTAAGCCTCAAATTTGCTGAACTGAAATTCGCAATATTACGCAGAAAATAGCACGAAATTGGGGATTATTTGCTGATCCTAAGAATGCAATCAGTAAATAACTCGCGTGGTAATTAGGCATAGGCATGAACAAGCGATAGTGGGATTTAATTCGCGAATAGATTGCTATGAGGTTAATGCATAACCTCAATAAGCTTGCAAATTGCAGCACGTGGCGAAATGTTCAACGAACGCAATCACAGTGTAAATAATAGCAACACCATTTTCCGAGAGTGCTTACAATGTGCCCGCTTTACGATTGCTCACTTTTACCAAGAAGCGCAGCAGGACTCGTAAAACGGACATGAGGAAGTGACGAGCTTCCATTTCCCCAACGCAGAGATTGCCAATTCCAATGTTCAATCATTGCTGTCATTATTACGGCGCATTATTTATGGTCCTCTGTAGCGAGTTGTTCAAATAATGCTCCATTCAAGAACTAAATCTTTGAATCGACTAAATTTATCTCAAAATGGTGATGTAGGGCGAACGAATTCGAAAAAAGTAAGCATATGAGCAAGAATAAGATGATATCAAGTCAGACACATCAATAAACGATATCATATTGTGCTCTCGTCAAATTCAAGCTGAATCTGATAAGGCATAATAAACTTATGCAACGTTCAGCGAGGCACAATGACGAAAGCACGCAATAAAAATAAAAATACACTTAAGGATACTTCACACTTCAGGATTGATCCGTGTGCTGAATGCCGTCTCGGATTTTACGAGATTGTCGATGTATTTGATGTATCATTGTCCCAATAAACACATTTGTTCAAAGGGTTGCATATACTCAAACATTTTCTCATTTCAAATCAATTTCAATGAAATTAAGCAAATATATCTTGATCTGTTACTTAATCAATCGATAATATTTCACTAAATGCAACTTACAGTACTCAGATTTGAATTATGTTACAATTTCTTTCATGAACCTTATATATTGGGTATTAAGGGGCATAATTGCAAAAGCAAATAAAACAAATACATTCAAAGATCAATCGAGTATAGAGAATGTTAAGTACATTCATTCCCAGATTTGGCATTTTGCAATGCAGTTAGAATATTCGATGTATATTATACGAACATTCAAAGATACTTCACACTTCAGGATTGATCTCTATTCTGAATGCCGTCTCGGATTTACCGAGATTGTCGATGTATTTGATGTATCATTGTCCCAAATAAACACATTTGTTCAAAGGGTTGCATATACTCAAACATTTTCTCATTTCAAATCAATTTCAATGAAATTAAGCAAATATATCTTGTTCTGTTACTTAATCAATCGATAATATTTCACTAAATGCAACTTACAGTACTCAGATTTAAATTGTGTTACAATTTCTTTCATGAACCTTATATATTGGGTATTAAGGGGCATAATTGCAAAAGCAAACAATGAAATTAATATAAAAATACATTTAAAGATAATTCACACTTCAGGATTGATCTCTGTGCTGAATGCCGTCTCGGGTTTTAGGAGATTGTTGATGTATTTGATATATCATTGTCCCAATACATGTGTTCAAAGGGTTGGATATATTTAAAAGAATCCAATTTTAAATCATTTTCAGTGAAAATAGGCCAATATACCTTGTTCCCCTACTCAATCAATCAATAATATTTACTAAATTGTCACATTTTACGAGACGGTTTATGTTTCTGATGTATTATTAGGTCTATAATTACATTTGTTCAGAGGTTTGCATATATTCAAGAAATTTTCAATTTTAAATCATTTTCAATGAAAATAGGTAAATATATCTTGTTCATCTACTTAATCAAATGATAATATTTATCAAATTCTCACATTTTACGAGACATTTTATGTTTCTGATGTATTATTAGGCCTATAATTACATTTGTTCAGAGGGTTGCATATATTCAAGAAATTTTCAATTTTAAATCGTTTTCAATGAAAATAGGCAAAGATACCTTGCTCCGTTACTTGATCAATTGATAATATTGAACATAATGTAACTTGCAGTACTGAGACTTGAACTGTATTACAATTTATTTCATAAACCTTGTATATTATGAATTACTGAGGAAACTCTGCACTAAGAGTCATCAATTGCGAAAAATAATGCGGTAACAAATTGGAAATTACAGCGAACATAACACGAACTTTCACGGAAGACCATCATAACCTGAGCGAAGAAGATTTACCAGATGCTGGGCTGGCGAGTCTGCGGATGCAGGCAGCCTGCCCACGTACCCAGCGAAGGAATTCCACGATCCTCCGCATCTCGCTTGCATTATGAGTGCTGCACACTTGAGCTACTGTTTTATTCGCGCGATAATTTTCAAGTCGAAGAGCGCGCGCTCGCGCTCTCAAGTAATTTAATCCCAACGCAGACAAATACTTGAGACGAGCGATTACGCCAGCACTAGTAAGCTAGCAACAATGCCTGTTATTAATAATACGATTGTGCGATGTGGCCAACATCTCAGAAGTCAATTTGTGAAGGACGCGTGAAGGCGCAGCGCAAGAACAATGGGGATATGTCTGATGCGCCCCCCCGAGATAGAACATATGCGGATAATGGACAAGGGTGCTGCCCCGAATGAGCTAATAAATAACTTGAAGGCGCTATCAGAAGAAATGCGTTCGGCAATAAGATGGGTGTAGTCTTGATGCGACACATCATTTTTTATTAATTTTTTCCACATCAGAAACACAGCTCTGGACCCTTCGCCGACCTTTGACTCACTTAATGCGATTAGATTACCAATGATGTATTGTCGAGCGAAAATATTTGATCATAGATGGCACTAGTAGTCGAGGAATTAAATATGCATTGAGAATTCAATTAATTCAGTCGTGCAGACATGTGTCCCAACATTGACTGAGTGAGTCAATGCAAGCTAATTAATTGCGCGTTCGAAACGCCAAGACAGCGATCTGCGCGAATTAACGCAGATTAAATTGATAATCGATCAAAATAGTGACGTAGAACATTCGCCTATAAATGAAAGTAACTCGAACAATTCCAAATTTACAATTCAAATATCAAATCAGACCGAAACCATTCATATCTAATCAGATATGAAGTTTTAAATTTGACCGATTCTACCTCCATCTATCGTTTGATTTATCAAACACCGACACAAAGATTTCTGCGAAGATATTCCCGGTTTTTGTTGCATAATTTCAAATTTGCATAGTTTTCTCGCATCGCGACGCGCGGAAATTAATATTTTCTTCAATTTGGCGCTGCATTTGAAATGCTTGAGGCATTCGCAGGATAGAAAAGCAACAAGAAATATTAATAACAAAGAAAGGCAGGCAGCATCACATTTGCATATTCGCAGTGAATACAATTTGTTGCATTTGGCGTCTGTGGCGTTAGGAATTTGGTCGAAAGAACGTGAAACATGACGTCGAGTTCGTGCTGAATTTGCGTGTTGCGATTAAACGCGTTTCAAGCTGGATTTAATAGGAAATTTACGGCATGTTTACCTCGCTGTTGCGAAAAAATATTGCCAATCGTACGATTATTGACACTAATTTGCCTTCGCAGACGCAATCGCATCGATTACTAATTGAACATTTACATTTCACTCGTCGCTCACATTATTTATTTGCATTGCATGCAATCAACACCATATTTATTATCTGTAATTGCGATAATTTACGATGTAGCCGGATCTCGTGTAAAATCCATTGCAGTGGAAAGCAAAATTGCGTAAATTATCTGCTAATATTTCATCTACGATTTATTCACATTTTCCTAATTAATCATCGTATCTTCACTACTTGACGTTCGTTTATGGGAAGCAATACGGAAATGAAATAAATGTCATAATAGTGTGAGTAATTTGTTGATGGAGGCGTGAATCCACGCGTGCTGGCAAAGCAACAATGCTAATTAAGTGTATTAACTTTCAAGTAAATGCTGACGGTTATGGCCTGACATTCAACAATGGCGAATAAAATTATTTCATGGAGATGCCTGGAGCGAAGCGATCTCGACGCATCCGAGAAGAAATGCAAGAGACAGGGTGGTTTCGAAGCCTGCGCCCAGTTAAATTACGACCAATGCATTCTGACGTTAATGTAGAAATGTTCATATTTTACGACGTTTCAGGCGTCAGCGGCATAGCCAAGAAGTAGAGGCAGAGAAACTCTCTTTTGGAAATAGGTTATGAAACTATCAAATTGTCAAGGGAGAGGAGAGTCGGGACAGCATTACAACCCAATCCGGTAATAACAATTAAAATGGTCGTTGGGACAGTGAAACAGCGATTCCTGGCAAATGGCATAATTCCGCGGCTCGCAAATGGCGATAACTTAACAATTTGCATATGGCGGAGATCGCGGCGGCGGGAAGAGAGAGAGATTAAGGCCTCTCTTGTCATAAACAGTTTGCAACTATGGCAAGTGCATTAGCAAATGGATTCGCTTGCATTTGAATATCGCAGCGGGCTCTCCCATTGGGACTCGTGGAGCCAGAGCTAAATTGCGCTGGCCATTTGCCCTCTGACGAGCAACTTCTCAATTTCAAGATAACCTTACCTCATATGTCAATGAATCAACATTTATTTCCGGAAATCTCTTATTCGATATTTAATTATCTGCAATTATCAAAACTTCGTCATCAATATTTAAATATCATAGAGATAAGCTTAAGATGTAGGTTTTCACATTCTTTTCGCGTTTATTATTATTTGAAAATAGCTTTCCTTGATTTTAATCTTATTTTCCTCCATTCTACTTGAAAGCTTATTTAATTATTGATATTTACCATTGAATCCCTTGTCTTCGTTCCAATACCAAATATCATATTGCATAATTTATAAAACATGGCATATCAAGGAAACGCCTGACAATTATTCAAGAAGTTAAATCGTCTAATTGGTGTGATTATATCACATGTCATTTTTATTGTTCACCTATGGCATTCCATCTCGTCGTCAATCTATATTAAACCTGGATTTTCTATGTCCTTTATCCTATTATTACATATTGCATAATTATCAGGCGCCTCAATCGATATTATTAGGCTTTCTTTAACAGTATTTATTAAACCAGACGCTTTTATGCGGTTCATGGCAAAACTATCCAGTCAATATTCATATATCCCCAAACTTTGTCAAAGTTCATAATATATTGCAAATTTTATTAAACATAGTCATTGTTACTGTTCATCTATTGCATTCGATTCCATAGTCAATCTATATTAAACTCTTTTTTCCTGTCCTGTATCCCTATATTGCGGGTTGCATAATTATCAGGCGTTTCAATTGATATTAACAATCGTAACCCATCATTAATTCATGAAAACGCCGTCTATTGTAATGAAATGAGCAAATTCATCATTTGTTGCCATGAGCAATAGATCCTACTAAGAAATTAGAAAGTCAGCAATTAAGAAGAATTAAATGCAAAATTCAAATTTGCACTAAATTAATACTCTTTAACGAAATGTTTTATTAACTTTAATGTTTATTCAACCAATTAATGGATAATGGGCTCGACTTTAAGATTCTGCTATTTTAACCCATTTGCACAAGATTTAACCTAAACAAGATTTTAATACCGCATCAATACTATTTGTCAGAGAATGCTTAACCTAAAAGAAATACTAGGGGTAGAATAGGCACCCTAACCTCAAATTGGCTAACAAAATTTTCATTAGCAGATAAACTATGCCGACGAACTTTAAAGTCAAAAATGATACGAAAAAACAAGAATAGGTCCACTTATTCTAAGTTCCTAGAGCAAGACGATGACATGAAGAGCAATGGCTGCCGGCTCATGGCGGCCATGGAGTTTCTGCTCACCTTGGACGCACAAGGGTGCTTGGAAGAGGAGCGTCGCGACGCACACGAGCGCGACATAAATAATATCCGGTTGTTGCTGCATCTCACACATATCTCACACAAATCCCACAATCGTCAATGTTTTCACCTGCGCGTCACCACTTCCGCACTTCTTCACCCTTTCAATAGCAACAAATATAAGAAACGCCGCATTGTAGCTACTTGTTCACCAACTCAATTATTCCCAAACAAGTTTCGCACTGCTGGAAATGGCGATAATTGCAAACAACTCATTGGATCACTGATGAGCAAATTGCCGGAAAAGTGGACGCCAAGTCGCGATCCGGCGCAACTCGCAGGGCGAACCCTAATCTGCAACGCACGTCGTTCCGAACCAAACTGAAGCCGAGAGCGGCGCATCGAAGGCGAACTGCAGCCGGCAGTTCTGGTACGCATGGCATTGTGGGGCAGAGCGCGCCATCGAGTCCCCCGTGTCTCTCCTCGGGACTGGAACCCGTGGCGACGACGCCGACGTCCGAGGAGAGACGCCAAGAAGGCAACCATCTGTTGTTATGGCGGTGCCCGTGGGCGCTAAGCCGACTAAGCAGCAACACGAAGGTTATAATAGCCGGCGCGCTCTGATTTATTTCCTTTTTGTTGATCTGGATTCGTATGGTTATTGGCCGAGGAAGACGCCTGAGAGTGCAGCAGCAGCAGCAACAACGGATCTTAGAGATGCATGCTCTCCTAAGGCGACTGCCTCACCGCACAGATGGTTACTAGTGATGAGGAGAATTCTGCAGAGGCTAGCGCAGCCATTTATGGACTATTTCACTTTATGTTAAACATTGAACATGTTTAGAGGCTATCTCTGGCCTTAGATTGTTGCTGCAGTCAAAGCATGAAAAGTGATTTCTCTTCTTTGTGTTCTATTCGCAATTCTATTGGTTCAAGAGTGTCTCAGTTCGATAGAAACTAAAATAACGTCTGAAAAACCAAAAATATCCAAAGAACTACTTGTTGAATAATTATCAGGCATTTCCTTGATATGAGATGTTTTATAAAATGTCCAATATTTTATGAACTTTCAAAAAGTTTACAGATATATAAATATTAACTAGATAGCTTTCCCATGAACCGCTTAAAAGGGTCTTGTTTAATAAATACTGTTAAAGGAAGCCCTTTAATATCAATTGAAACGCCTGATAATTATGCAACATCCAATAATAGGATAAAAGATTTGAAAAAACGAGTTTGAATATAAATTAACGATGAAATTGTATGTCATAGGTGAACAGTAACAATAACAACATGTGATATTATCACGGAAATTAGAGGATTTAGTCACTTAAATAATTATCAGGCGTTTCATTAATATGAGATGTTTTATAAAATGTCCAATATTTCATGAACTTTCAAAAAGTTTACGGACATATAAATATTAACTAGATAGCTTTCCCATGAATCGCTTAAAAGGGTCTTGTTTAATAAATACTGTTAAAGGAAGCCCTTTAATATCAATTGAAACGCCTGATAATTATGCAAACGCAATAAAAGGATAAAAGATTTGGAAAAACGAGTTTTAATATAAATTAGCGATGTAATGGAATGCCATAGATAAACAGTAACAGTGACAACATGTGATATTATCACGGAAATTAGAGGATTTAGTTGTATAAATAATTATCAGGCGTTTCTTTGATATGAGATGTTTTATAAAATGTCCAATATTTTATAAATTTTCGAAAAGTTTGGGGATATATGAAAATTGACTAGATAGCTTTCCCATGTACTGTATAAAAGCGACTTGTTTAATAAATACTCTTAAAGATAGCCTGTTAATATTAATTAAAGCGCCTGATAATTATGCAAATGTAATAATAGGTTAAAAGAAATTGAAAATACAGTTTTAATGTATCTTGACGACGAAATGGAATGCCATAAGTGAACAGTAACAATGACAACATGTGATATTATCACGGCAAATGAGTAAATTGTTGATAGAAGTCTTGAGGAAACAATGTCGTTTAAAATGCGCGCGCTTAGAATCGCATCAAATTATTGATGGCATCTGCACATGGGACGTCTTCATACTTCTTCGCGTTTACGAGTCGCATCTAAATCAAGACGAAGATTTCTATGCCATAACTATAAATCTGCGTTCAATGCAGACATTGTCATACTATGGCTAATTCAATTCTCAATTCACAGAACGAAGAAATCTGTTTCAATTTCTTCTATTATCTCGGAATGATTCGAAATATTAGCTTCACAGAGACCGGCATTAAAATTGCTGCGTGTTGACCTTTGAAAGATGAGAATATTTGGCGACATTTCAAGACACCGTTAATGATGATTGATTTACAGGTTTCTAAATGTCACTGTGACAATTATTGTATAATATTTAATGAAATGTTTATCGGCCACTTAAATTTGCAATCGAAAAAGGAAACGCAAGTGTGAATGCAAAGGCGCTTGTGATGACATAAAATTGTTAATCAAAATTAATTCGGATTGCAAACTGTGGTCTTACATTTAAGTGCGGACCGTAAACCGCAAAGAGCAAGGAATGCCATCGACGAAACTTCCATAAACGTAATTTTATGGCCGATTCCAAGTGTTATCCGCCAGCGAAAAAGTTGACGCACACGCAGGAAATGCATTTTACTGTTATTATCAGCATCTGCAATGCAAATAGCAATCATCAAATGATCAAACCCGTCCGGCTGAAATAACTTAATAATTCATCATCCTAATAAGACGAAGAGGGCGCATTTGACCATATCGAATATGTGACGCCTAAGATTGGCGAAAAATGCCATAATTTAGCACGCACAGGTGATTATTACACGACTCAGATTGGCGCCAATAAAGCAAACTCGAATCGCATTGAAATTGCCTCCATGAAAGCGCCGGACGCAGAAGAATTCCAATTGACGCCACTAATAGAATCGTTACGATTAATTTACGATGCTTGAACATGCACACATTTTCCGACTGCCTCCGGAGTCCAACAATTTGCGGAAACGTGCACGTTTGCTAACCTATTTCTACCACGAATTAAATGACTACTATTTGCCATAGATTACTTATTTTCGATAATTTGCCATCTCCCGGGATTCGATCAATTCACGACACATTTATTTTGACTATTTGTCGTGTATTTCAATATTATTTTCTTCTCTGCATCATTTGATATGATAAACAATTTAAATAATGTTAGATTTGTCAAGTGGTTAAATAATCGCGCGTGGTAAGCAAACCAGATGATGAAATTTTCGGAGAAAATGAAGAAATTGAACATATGCATCTTTTAGGAAAAGTTATAAAGTTTCATAAAGATACGGTAACGTTTTATGCAAGAAATTCTAAAATTCGGGCGGTCGGGAAAGTTTGCGAGTTTTTACCCGAATTGATAAACGCCTAACAGGTCGGTTTCCAGCTGGGAATTATGCAAATTTGATGGAAGCATATACGACTTGAGATATTGGGTGAATTTCATTTCTGCGAGCGCGCAATCAGAGCGCCTTTAGCAGTTCGAATTAAACGCGGTGCATTGAATCGCCTTGCGAATTTTAATAGTATATAATTTTATTGGTTCGTTTGCGCCGCACGCATAATCAGCAAATTTATTATTGCCGGCAAGGCTGAAACTTGAAAATTGCGCAAGACCTCGGACCGAGCGCATCAAATATTAACTTGTTCTGCACAAACTGGTCCAATTACCCACAATTTCAAGCGTATTTTTATGTCCTCATTTATTCCTCGCTCCATTATCATAATTAATTCATGGGACATTTGCGCTATTATTGCCTGATTATGGATATTAGCAAATGTTTCATCCCAGCATCAGTATCCGGCGTTTCTTCGACGACCTCTCATTCAATAATCAATCACAATTTTCATCATTTCGCCGAAAAAACTTTGAAATTGCAGCAATTAGCTAAATGAGTCCTCCATCAACATAAGGATCCGAAAAAAGCGTTTTAGTACTCTTAAATCTCTCTGAAATTCAACAGTTTTCAACAATATTTATTTATTTCTACATTTATCCATTCTTGGATTATTCAGTCGAGTTGTAGCTTGCCAGTGGGCAATATAGCAACAATAATCGAGTGCAACGGATCGAATGAGATCAGTTCCAAGTGCGATGAATCCGATCACGTTTTCCGCCCGGCGTCTTAGCAACAACAATGGCCAGTTGGTAACCAGTGGCTATGCGATGACCGACAATGGGTAATTGCGATGGGCAGTGCGCTCATTTATTTCCGCGTCCGACATATTCGCGCATATCTCACTGCATCTCGCTCGTTTGCTCGTAGCGGCTCATTACGGCTTCCAGCCGCAGATAAGCCCATCGGAGAGATGAAGGAGCAGCAGAAGATGCCAGGTAGCCGAGATGCAGCCAGCAGCTGCAGCTCAAATCTAACAATTTGCACGCTTCATCTTCGTCCGCATTATATTTTATCGGCGTTTAAGAATCTTGTGCCTCCTGCTCCTAATTCGTCCTGCTTCGAAGCGAAGACGCTCTTTGTTCCATGCGTTTTTTCCTTTTCTCTTTAATTTTCCGCCTCTTAATCCAGGCAAACGGAAGGAATTTCCAATTCAAACACAATCCTCTTTGATCCTCTTTGATCACGCATTCCGTTTGAGGTGGATCTCATCGTCATGCATTCGATCCCGTTTCTAATTCAATTTATTCGCGAAAAAAACGCGAAATCACAAGATAATTACGCATGCAGGAGGACGAGATGAAAGATGAGAGTGCGAAGCTGCGATAAGCCGATAAATCTGTCAATATTTGTCTTGTGAATGTCGTCGGCAGAGCGCGGAGGACGAAAATAAGATTGAGAATAAACAGAAATAAATTTCCCAAGTTTTTGGGGCGCGCTCGCGCTTTGGAAAAGTTGAAAGCACTCGAACTACACCACTATACACTGCAATAACTTTCGGCTAGCAGAACAGTAAAAATAAAGGAACAATTGGCTGGCAAAGAAAGCCAGCGAAGAGCAAGAGATTGAGCCTCAATTGAACGCACAATAAAATGATCACGTTTACAACTTACGCTGGCTTCTTTGAGCCCCCATGTGCTTTGAAAGCAGAGATTATTCGAAATTTATTACAGAAATCTCTTTCTAATTTGCCAAAAATGCTACCTCGTTGAATTCTAGCAATTTCTAGCAGCGTTTAAGATTCAAAGCGCATGAAAACTTGCGCTGGTGAATGCTAAACAATGTAAATACTTGATATGCGCATTTCTTGCGTCTTAGGACGAAGCCTTTGGTCTGGTGGTGTGCAGGTGAGCTGGAGGACGAAAGGCGATGAGAGCGCCAGCAATATGTGTCGGATAATTCCAATGAAACTCACATACTTGAGGAACTGTAGCCAAGATCCAAACGTGGTGGCCTCCGCATCGTCTGGCATTATGCAAAGCGGCGAAGACGACGGAACGTGCATCAAGAAATTGAAAATTCTCAACTCTGTCGTCGCCGCATCTTTGATGAAATTGCGACATCGTCCGGCGTTTGGTTATTGCGAAACCAAGTTATTGATTTCGGATTTAACCCGGATGCGCTGCCTTAATCCCGAAGCTTATAGATGCAAATCCAGGTACATTTACAGCAAGTATTGATCTGATGCTGTATTCCAACAATCAACAAATTGACGATCTGGGCCCACCTGGACTAAGACTAATGGACATTTTTTGTTCCTTGTCAATTTCGTTTGGAATTGCGAATAATCAATAAAGTGCATTGCCATTCATTCTGTCATTCTGTCTGTTTAATAAGCTAGGATGTTACACCTAGAGTGTTTCATCCACCTGCTCCTTCGAAGAAACTTATTCTTCTTGCACCATGAAGCAAGACGCTATTTTATTTCAGTTTGAACAAATGCGCTTTTCATTGCTCAACTTTATTAAAAGTTGAATCGTAAATGCCTAGATTTTCAACTTTTTCCTACTGAATGCCTGCGGACAAAGCCGACAACTTGGACGAAACTTACACTTTTATTGAATTCCATTTAGCATTGTGGGGAAGTTTTTATTCCTAGATTTCCGCTTGACATGAGCATTCAAATGCTATTGCTATTGATATCAAAGGAAATTGTTTATAAATGTTTATCAACATTTGCTTATAAGCCATTCGTTTCTAATGGAATCACGTCAATCTTGAATGTTTATTTGCCTTTTACTGCTGCAAATGTCACGCGCGATTATTTATATCGAGAGCAACGCTTCCAAACAAGGATGTCTTTCTAGCATTGGAAAGATCTGGAACAAATCTCTTGAAATTTCCAAATCGACAGAGAGCAAATATTGAACGTGTAATTCACATTTTGGCTTTCAAATTACCAGCCAGTGCATTGACTGCCTTTGTCAAACAATTGCATTCAATGCAAACAAACGATTTGTTTCGTTTGCTTTCCAGCTGGTTCTGGGAAAGAGTCGTGTCTTGTTGCGGGCGCACAAGTGAGAAAATCGGTGTCGAATTTTCGAGAAAACGTCGCCCGCAGCTGCCGTCAACCGGAGCGTCAACATTTACGATGGCCAATATTGATTGCATTGAATGCGTGGCATCATTAAGTAATAAATTGTTCAACGCGCTGCCTCGGAGATGCTGCAGAGTGTCGCCTTGGGGACCTTTTCACTTCGTCTGCATCAAAAAAACCCATGTTCTTGTACCAACCTTAAGATGCAAACGCCAAACTGAACAATGTTTGAAAAATAATCAATTCGCGATCATCATTGGCTGACACCTCTAAATCTTGATTAAAATATCCATCGAATTTATAAAGATTTTATTCTAGCAGCCTGCAGAAAGTGACAAGAAGGCTGAAGACGTCTTCTTACGAATGGAAGCACTCTGGCTGGAGGATATAAAAGTAAGCAGTTTGCATCTTAACGAGCAATAAATTGTCGCAAAAATCTCGGCCATCATTTAATCGTTTTGTAAATACTTGGTATCGTCTTCAATTGGCATGTGATCCAATTTCAGAGAGCGAGACGATTACAATTCATCCAACAACCGCAATTATTGTAACACAAGTGGTAGTGATAAATGTTGCATGCAAAGCTGGTTGCCTACTTGCATTTAATTACAGTGTAAGCCTCAATCTTCCTCAACATGCTCGTCTTCAGTTTCCTTCATTGGAAACGCTCAAAGCAGACCGTTTTCTATAATTTCTGCTCAAATGAAGCGTTTCGCGGCGATTTTCTGCCATGCAAACACGAGCCATTTATTTCGGAAGACCACACATGTTGCGCATCTCCGTAAGGGTCGAAACTCTCATTGGAAATAAGTGGTAAACTAAAATTTGCAGTTATTCATGTTTGCAAGTCTTCAATAACTAGTTTTACACATTTTTTTAAAATAGTTCATACTTCAAAATATAGATGGCGCTAGCGAATTATTTTTTAATTTACTTATAATAGCTAGAAGGGTTGCCAGCTTATTTCGTGTTCAATGGCTGTAAGTAACGATGGGTAATTAGTTGGATTATAATTGCCATGAAGTGTATTAAACTCATCGTTGTGCAGCTTGCGCAAACTTTCAGATTTAATTTCCAAATCTACCTGCGGGCATACCTAATTAAAGCATTATCAAGAAACACCGGCATAGTTTACGTGTGCGCATTGGAGAAATGCTTGCGAAGCAAAATTGCATTTTCTTGCACTACTTTTATCACCTGGAAATATCTGTCAATTGTAATTTTGCGTATTAAACTGGAAATGCTGATGCAACGATAGTGTTATCAACAATTCCGACAAATAAATTGCGTTCATTGCATTTGTACGGCATGGTCGAGATGAAGAGATACTCAGACGCGCAGAAAACGGAACCGCAAGAGCCGAAGAACAATCCGTATCGTGCAAATAAATTCCGCGCACGCAATTTGCGATTGCGAGCACTTAAAGTGCGATACCCACACACGTTGCATTCCTGCCATTCGGCTGAGAAGACGATGTCGCCAATAGACAGAAATCTGCCTTGCCGACTGTCCGTCCTAGGCGCCATTGCAAATAGACAAGTTAGGCAGGCTAATGATTGCAATGTGATGCAAACAACAGCGGCTGTTAGGTTAGTTGCGTGCTTCGCGCGATTCCTGCTCTATAATTACAATCGACGACGCTGGGACGGACATTTACACCGAATCGCGAGCACTGCTGGCGGAATGGAAGCCTTCGCACTGCTTTATTGCGGTATAAAGCGGCCTCAACGTCTGCGAGCGATATTTTAAGTTCAAGCTTTAATTATCTAATGATTTCGCCGCGAACACAATAACCACGTCAATGCACCTTATCTAGGCTACTGTAACATGCCCTCACAATGCAAGAATTGCCTTCCTCTCCTCAATGCTTCAATTTGAACTCTTATTATGCCGCCATTTTGAATTTCCGGCGCGCGCGCGCGCGAATTCAAATTTTCTTTCGCTTGGAGTGGAAGAATTTAAATGTTCCGGCGTTGTTTGTATGGCGACGTGGGCGTAAACTGATTAGGTGTGAATTATGATGTTCCGGCTTCAATTTGAACTCTTTTTGTGCCGCCATGTTGAATTTCCGGCGCGCGCGCGCGCGAATTCAAATTTTCTTTCGTTTCGAGTGGAAGAATTTAAATGTCTCGGCATTGTCTTGTATGGCGACGTGGGCGTAAACTGATTACATGTAAATTATGTTGTTACTGCTTCAATTTGAACTCTTTTTGTGCCGCCATGTTGAATTTCCGGCGCGCACGCGCGCGAATTCAAATTTTCTTTCGTTTCGAGTGGAAGAATTTAAATGTCTCGGCGTTGTCTTTTATGGCGACGTGGGCGTAAACTGATTATATGCGAATTATGATGTTCCTGCTTCAATTTGAACTCTTTTTGTGCCGCCATGTTGAATTTCCGGCGCGCGCGCGCGAATTCAAATTTACATTCGCTTGGAGTGGAAGAATTTAAATGTCTCGGCGTTGTCTTGTATGGCGACGTGGGCGTAAACTGATTACGTGTGAATTATGATGTTCCTGGTAATGAAACGCGCCATGAATACACAATGGCTTATAAATTACGAGAAAAGTGTCTCGGTTCATGTCGCTCGACACATTCAATCTGGCGGAAAGCAAGGCCGAGCAGAGAGAAGTCTTGTTTTGGACGTTCAAGCAACATGAGCCATTCCTTCTCCCAGCCAGCTACACTCTTCAACTCTGCCATTATGTCATGGAGCAACAATGAGGTTATGAGCCGAGTTTCCCGACAATGATATGTGCCACTCTTTTCCGCTTTTATTGCTACCGCATTTCATCTGCATGTGCAAATAAAAGGCTTGGCAAGTATTGAAATTCGAATGGAATGTCAATGAAACGCGCCAAATTCAAATAACTTACTGAAGAAGTTTGGGCTTCTGTTGCTCAAATTCGCATTTGGATGACAATTGTTCGCAATTCCCAAACGAGCTCTTGTTACCCGATTGTTCGATCACTGACGATCTCGACTTTGAATTGAATCCCAAGACTTGTTCAATTACAATTTCGAATTATTTGCGCGCCAGCGTAACAGAAATCTGCTGAACCGTATAACTGCATCCTGTTTGAGTTTTCAGCATCTGGACGTGTCTTTTATTGATTGATAATCGCTTTGAGCAATGACAATTAATGATGAAATATTGCAAACGCATTAAGATTCAGTAATTATGAAACAAGACTGCAACGGAGGACGGAAAATGATTGGGGACGGATTTCCATTGGTGATTGCATGCTGGAATGCATTCGTTTCTTCAGATTGAGTGCGCATCTGTGGGCGTGCGCACGCAATCAGCGCTTCATAATTTAATTAATTGCAGATGAATCGCATTAGGCGGCCCCGTTGATGCAGCGCGTTTGTTTATTGAGCGGATGTTTATTCATCTTATCGTTTACTCGCTCAGTGAACATCTACATATTGCTCGCACTTGCGCACTGAGTGTACACTAATTTTCTTTATTATTCCAGTGCATTCATTCCAACTTGTTTAGTTTTCTTTCAAAATGTTGACATTATACCATGTTCCCAATGCACACATTTCTCCCAGCTTTCCTAAGAAAGAAAATGAATAGCAAAAAGGCAAGTCTATCACTGATCTAATTCAAAAACTATATTAGAAGATGGGAGATTTTCGAGCTCAAAACATATTGAATAATTTATCCGTGGCTGGGGATCGAACCCAGAAAAAGAAAGAGAAAAATGGTGGTTTATGAACGCTTGAGATTCGGAGGTGTCAGATATCTCATCTTGGAAGTGTTTTTTTCTCTCCAGCGGCAGTGAAAAGCGGGCGGAAACGATCTTGGGTAGCATCAGCATCAGTGTCGGTCTCATTTGGAAATGGGGGCGTGTTGCCCTGTTTGTTTAGGATCTCTAAACAAGCAGACGTTTTGAAAACGTAAATACGAATGTGTATGATCTGCCGATATCTCTCCGACATCAAGGCAATCGTGGTGCCGTTGAGCAAATAAGCCGCCAACCTGGGGTCAGGTTTAATGCATTAATTGTGTAAACAGTGGAAGAAAAGGCGCTCCTTTTCTTCTCGCGACCATCTCCAAGCTCTCTTCTGCGCGTCTTTGCCGCGTCCGGAGATGTTTGCTGGCGCGCCGTTCATCATCTGCATGTTTGACAGTGTTTGACTTTCAAACCGAGCAAATGGATGTCAAACAAGGAGCGTTCACGCAATTTTTAGGCTAGATTTCATTTTTACCTAACCTGGCTAATGGCACACGGTGGCATTGTCTCCCCAGCTATTTCCTGCATATTCATCGCTTGGATGCAACTCGATTTCAGATTAAATAACCTCAAAGTTTCTGTCAATTCCACCGTGGCCATTACGGTCGCCATCTTGAATACTATATTGCAGGGCTTTTTCTATCGTTTTTTAATTACTTCCTTGCTAATGTCCTGCTGACTTGCCCAGTTCTGAAAGTGTTTCAAGCCAAAATAACCTTTCAGCTTTGCCCCAATGAGTGCATAAATTTAATTAGGGATAATTGAATAATTTAATTATTTGAAACTTGGGACATTAAGACACTGCTCCTTATCTTTGAGTTCTCTTCAGTGTTTCAGACTCATGGAAGGCAGAGAATTGTTACCTTTTCTTCGTCTGCTCTTATTCTCCCTAATGAACATCATTTCGCTGGAAAATATTTGAAATCGACGGCAACGAAATTCAGTTTCTACCTCCAGCTGCCGCCCCTAGCCGCTTCCCTTACAGCAGGCGTATATGTTATCCCGACTTGCATTAGGCTGCATGAATGTTTAATATTTTAATGTACACCCCTTTCGCAGGCAAGCGATTTTCACTAATTCGCAAATGGAATGCGAGTGCAGTTAATTTTCCAATCTCGTTGCCCATTAATGACTGCGCCCTTATTCCCTATGACTGGCAATTATAATAATCGCATCAATAATGACAGATTACGCTTCCGGCTTCTACTGCTATCCATCTCAATTTCCGATTTTTTCGCCGCACGAAAATCGATTATAAAATTATTCCTCACGTCAATCAGAGTGCCCTCGATAACGATGAGTCATCAAGAACACGAACTACCCCCAGACGGATAACAAATGCGTATGATCGATGCAAACAAATTAAAACAACAGTTTCAATCGAATCT
Source organism: Labidoglobus nevermanni (assembly GCA_025447835.1). Lineage (NCBI taxonomy): Eukaryota > Metazoa > Arthropoda > Insecta > Coleoptera > Staphylinidae > Labidoglobus > Labidoglobus nevermanni. The sequence goes on along the minus strand of JAOEHK010028989.1, from coordinate 4,553 downwards.
ATGAGAATTTTATCAATAATACGCAGTCAGGGGATCGCATAAGGAGGGATGTGGCGCTTTTAATGAGCATCACATTTTTATCGAGAGGGAGCTTTCATATTCGAGATTAAACTAGCCAAAACTGTCGCTTGAAACATGGAAATTCACTTAAGGAATGCAGCCCGAGGGGCGCAGATGAGGGTGCCTTATAAAGGATAATTTAAAGTTAACATACTGAGACGGACGACAATTGATTTGCAATGATATTCTGGATTAATAGGCGCTGCCAGACATGCGTGCAGGGATAATCGGGTGATGGGACTTTTCGCCCCCTTTTTAAGCCGTGCGTGGATGGCAGAATGAAGCGTCAACTTGGAACAATACTGAATAATGCATCAAGTGTGACTAATCACCCTGTAGGCCGGAATAGTGTTGTGATTGTTAGAGGATTCCTAGGAGTGCTTGTGGTTAGGGTTCTTCTTCTTCTTCCTTCTTCCTTTATAGGCAAATCGCCTACCGGGGAGAATTTGGATGTTATAACGCACAGAAAAAAAAATCCGTGACTGTGAATCGAACCCGAAGTGGCAATTCTAATTTTAGTCAATGCCTAAGCTTGTGTATTCTAAACAGCGGCACAACTGGAGGAAATTTGTAGATGGAAAGAAAGAGAACGGAAAACGTTGGGAAATGTGCGGATGGCATGGACGCAAACTGCCCTTTGTGATAAATCGACGCTGAATCAATGCGTGCACCCTCTCAGGGCTAATTACTGCCCACTGGCCATAATTGCAGTTGTTGGTCAAGAATACACGCACACTACGAATTGAGACATCATTCTTGTCTTCCTCCGCCACCACATCATCATCATCATTGCACATCTGCCATCAACGGCGATATTCTCGAGGATTAATGAGTCGCGAGAGTCTCGTGAAAATTCAAGATGCGCCAAATGCAATTGTTGGCTACTTCACTCGCTGCTAGCACTAAATACACAAAGCCGCCACGTGATGAAAATAGCCCAAGACGGATGACGCGCAAGTCGCAGGACCGTCTTAGACTGCGTTGTCTGGAATGTCGAAATAGATCTGTCTCAGATTAGGAATGCGGTGATGAAGATTAGTCATTTCCATTTACCTTGAATCTTATTGTCTCAATTCCCCGCCCTTCTTCTCATTTATATACGGGATTGGTCTGTTTTTTTTGCTATAAGATAATTAAAGTTGTTAGTATGATTACAAGGTAGAATTTCGAACCGATAAAACACCCAATAATTTCTCCTTGGCTAGGAATCGAACCCAACACTTTTGTATGGCGTCTCTTGACGATAGCCACTACACCACTTCGCTCCGTGAGTTTACGTCGTTGAAAGAAGACTTAATGTGAAACGGTCGCAAGATGATGACATCTAAAGCAATCGTAGAAACAATAAGGGCGGAGATTGTCAATGTCGAGGTTGAATCGTAAACGACTTCGTTCAATAACTGATACGTTGATGTCAGGAAGAACGCATTATTCAAGTTGTATGAAATCGTTGCAATCTGTTTGTCCATTTTGTTGACGCCGAAGAAGACGATGTCAAGGAGAAGGTCGGATCTCGTTCCGAATGGTGCGAGTGTGCAATAAGAATGCGCATTGAAAGGGAATAATCCCCCAAGGCGTAGAGATCTAATCAGAGGAATCCATCAATTCTGAAAGGAAGACAAAATGCGCTGGAATTGGATGAGGGTGTCGGAGACGCGCGGAGGGCAAGAGGCGCAACGTGGAACAAGGCGAGGTGGCGCAATTTACATGCAGGTATTCTAATTCATGCGCAGGATTAGTCGTTTAATTGTCATTAGACGTGCGCCGAGTAAATTTAGATTTGTCCGCCTTTTTTAGCTCTGTTTTGAGCCGCTTTTTATCCGCAGCATTCGCGTGCGCCCAAGACTCGAGCCATTTGTCCACGTCCTTCGAATGGGAACTTAATTAAGAGTCTGCGCTTCAAAGGTCGACGAAATAAAATGTGCTCAGGCTTGTTGGAGCCATTCAAGAACCAAGAGTGAATGCTGTACTAGGTTATCAACCATTTTCAATCGAAACTTATTACATTTTAACGTCAATTTTACCCACGTCTCTAATTTGCAATCAAAAATGCCGCTGAAACATGAGTAGGTCAAGCGCATTTCATTCTTCCTAATTCCACTCATTGATGATCTACTTTAAATTGATATAAAACGAAAATTAGAATAAAATAAAAAGCAATGAATTAAAATGCAATAATTGAAGTGATTGTCGAAGTGATTTATAACCGCAATTAAACAAGACACGCAACATGAAGGAATTCGACTGTTAATTTGTCGAAATAGTTTGTTAAGATCTTCCCTACGATTAAATGTCTTACGGCATTAGCATACAAGAGCTTTGTTCGATTCGTTAGCGCAATAAAAGCAGCGCTTGGTTTGTTTACTTCGCCGTAATAAAAACTAATCAGCCTTGATAAATAAGAAGCAATGGCATTCCTAATCGACTAATTAAAGCAGCAATGCTGCCTTTGCCACTTAAATCTACTTGCTTAGCCAGGATATTGCTATTTAAGCAAATGAGTTTAGATTTTGATGTTGATTTCCTGGTTGCCTATCAATTTACACCCAGTAATAGCATTGTTATTGAAATATTGATGTAATCACTCTGAGAAATGTTGATTTTTGCTTGATTCTTCAAGTATAGTGATAATGGGCGTCGCTTTATCACAGTCACCATACAAGTTATGCGTTTCTAAGTATTTTTCTCACGTCATCTGCTCGCGGTTAGTTTCCTTTTGATTTACGGCGCGAAAAGGGCGCATCAGCATCAGAATCGCGTCGCTACAGATGAGGATTGCAAGACGCCGACGTTGAGATGACATTCAACACGTGATTAGATAAATAGTCGCACGGCTACATGTTGTAATCCTGCCCTCGGCGCGATAACGAGCAGATGACGGCCGCGGATGAAGAATGCGCGATCTTAAGTAGCTGACATTAATTAGATCTATGCCCGCTTGCTGCGTTGTGATGGCTTAAGCCGATAAGTAAAGTAGCTGTAAGCGAAATTACAATCTATCAAGGTTTTAAGTTTATTACACTTTTCTTTCTTGCAATTACAGGAATTACTCAATTCGGAGGAGCAAATTTAAGCATTTTTTAAGCACATTTTGAAGTGAAATGCTACTCTTAGCAAAAGCACGTAATGTCCGACGTCAAAACGCGACAAAAACTTACTTTTCAAAAGCTTAGCAAGTGCTTCCCGCAAATAAATTTCCGCCTTTTCATTGCCTTCAAGTACTTCGAAACGGATTGTGGGGATGATGGCGAAACGTAGTCTAAAAGCGCTTATTATTCAACTGGCATAATTAGATTGTGCTTTAATGAAGATGGTAAAGTTGGCTGCAAGAATTGCTGGCGCCTTTTAATTCCGCCATTGTTCACTAACGATTACGGTTATTGTTATTAGCATTATTAAACTGTTGAAGTCATATTCGCAATTGCAAGTCAGCTATAGTTTTGCTTTAACGAAGACTTAAACCAGTCATTCCCAAAGTGGGTGCTACTGCCCCTTGGTGGGTCGGGGTGTCCCTGAATAAAACATGGTAAAAATGCCGCAACGGACAAGCCCGGGGCATTCCAGAGTCTGGCGGGGTACACATGGGTATTTCCCGTATTTGTCCCGTATTTTTCCTGAAAAGTGATAGTATACCAAAAAAGTTTGAGAACCACGAATTACGTTTATTTGATGCAAAATTGCTTCAACTTTCAACTAGAAAACCGAAGAAACTTATGGATTCATTCAATAAGTAGTTTGACTAATGAATTGCAAATGTTTTACTTAATTTCATAGTGCTATGCAACCAACAACACGAATAATTGATGCCACTGTCAGTAAGAAGATTATGCAGGTTGAAAAATGATAAAGATTTGCATGAAAATCGAGAAAAAGCTACCAAGCTGCCTGAGCAATCGTGAATGATAATAATAGAGAAGCGGAAATGCAATGAAAATTCAATTTTCATCCACCTATTTGAATAGATTATTGCAAAATTGGAAATTGATTTTCAGTGAATACATTGAATGAAATGAAGTTCTATAATATCTAGAAATCAGCTTAATTCGCAGTCAGTATTTTCTTCAAAAATTGGCCTGGATTATGCGACATAATTAAGCTTAAAGGGTTCTGTTGTATCAACAATCGCTGAATTTGTGCACAATTAATGTCACTTGAGGGCGCTGCGCACATTCGCAGTAGAAACGACCGGATGGACAATATTCCAGAGCAGCATTGTGCATGAATAGATAATAATTATGATGATAATGCCACCGGCTGAAGAGAGAGTTGGCCTAGCTGTGGATTTGCATTCTCAACGCCTTTCAACAATTGCGCTTTGTATGCAAATCTCAGCTAAATGCCTCCAAGTCTGCACTGGATCCTATAAACAGTAAAACCCAGATATAACGAATTTCAAGGGACCGACGTGAAAAATTCGTTATATCGGGGTTATTCGCTAAATCGGGGTCATCATGATGAAAAAAGAACTCGGTATATATTATGTTTATACAATT
>JAOEHK010028878.1:0-25348 GCA_025447835.1 Labidoglobus nevermanni | reverse complement strand
ATTAATGGCATTTCAATGAATTTCAATGGGGAAAATTGCTTTGAGATACGAGCAATTTGACATACGAACAAAGTCATAGAACGAATTACGTTCGTATCTCGGGGTACTAGTGTACTTTGTTAGCAGGATAGATATAAGAAAACTGCTAATGTGGTCTTTAACTGCGTGGTAGCCTAGTGGTGAAAGTATACAGGAGCCATACCGAAAGTGTAGGTTCAATCCCCCCAGAGCGGTTATTAATTTAAATCTCCTTGCGAAGAAACCAATAGAAAAGTCAAGAAAAGAATATTGTCATAATTGGAAAATGAAAACGAAGTTGAATACCAATCCCAAAATCCATGAAGCATTGCAGATGATACATACCTTCTTTAATTTGCTGCCAAGAATGGAAAACTAGAGATTCCTATGCGTACTTCATTTGCGCCAATTTAGTGTCAGCAGGGAAATATTGCGCGTGCAGATGAAGGCACTTTGGCTGTCGGCAAACGTGGAAATTGCGAATATAATTGCGGGAGCAGCGTCGAGGCGTGAGCAATGGAGACGAGTTTGCAGCTTATTAAAGAGTTGATAGTGCGAAGAGGGCTTTTTTGCCAAGACTGTCAACTGGCGCTGACGACGAAGAAAATGAGTCGCAAGTCGGAAGACTTTCAGTTGGCCTTTCATTTTGCACGAACCGGATTATTCCGGCAGATTTACAAGCTGCTCTCCGGAAGCTATTTGGGAAAGCGGATTGCTGCATCTATTGGTTTCGGGTGTGATTGACGAATTCTAGTTAAATTTTCATCTAGTTCCATTAATAATAATAATAGCTTGGTTGATCGTACTTAGGCCTGTAGAAGTTAGTTTATTGGGAGAGACTGGTGAGAACGGCCCTGCCTCAGACGAGACTAGGAACCGACTGATTACAAACTCGTCAACTATTTCCCAGCCTACTTCGCTCCCTTTATCGGTAGAGACAAGTAGGCTTAGACTCCCAAACGAGGTCGCCACAGGCCCTACTACTTAGGCCCATTGTGCATCCTCCTTGAACGGCCATTGAGTTTTTGAATGGGATGGAGAATACTGCATCCACATCTGTCATTTCGAGACTTAGCCGCGGGGTAATGCTCCACTAGGGATTGAACTCAAGTCACTAGACTCGTGAGCCATCTGTGTCCATCTGCGTTATCACTCGGCTACTGAGCAGTTATAATAATAGCTTTATATGAATTGTTTCAATTTATCGATTGTAATCGAAACATTTCAATTAATTTTATAATTTGAGCGTGTCCCTCGAGGATAGTAACATTAACATTATGCCGCTGCAAACTGGGTCAATAATATGCAACCCAGTAGGTTTACATAAATATCACGCGATTGCAATTAGGCGTATTGTAGTAGTTAATGCCGGAGATGCATTATTCACTTAATTCCCATTCAGAAGACACCCATCCATTCATCCACCAGTCTCACATATTGCGCAAGATGCTTGATTACACATTGTTTAAATGTGCACTTCGTTTTAATAGCGATCGGGAAGGTAATTACAAATGATTAGCTGGCGATGTAATCAATAATAAATTACATTTCCAGTACAGCGCTAGCAAACTCTATGTTCCCTCTCACATTAATACGCAACAAACAAATTCGCCCTAATCAGGCTCCGACCTAATTTCAATTCCTAAATGATGCGCTTCCATTCGGGCACTAAAAATTTACAGATATTTGCTGTAACGCGTCAAATATTCTACAATTTAGTGTAGCAGTTCCCAACTGATTGTTCAGGTGTACTGGGCTTGATATGACGATGTGGTTGAGAACCGCTGATTTAGTCCAATGTTGCACTAAACTTTATCGACATTATTAGCAAGTACTTGTACTCAATTATGTGAAATGAAATTGGTCCAGCAATTACAATTATGCACCAGTCCAATTTAAACGAATAGATCATTAAATATGCAATTGACCATATGACACACAGAATAATATTACAAATATAATGGTTGAGCAAAAGTATTGCAGTTAATTGAATGCTTTTGTTACATGAACGTACAAAATAGGGAATTTTGTTTACTGCTGGTGACCAATTAGCACACGGGCGAGCGAGCTATAAAGGCGAACTGTTAATGGGGTATTATAAGTGCTCATAGGCAGAGATTTCGCGAGTATTTTAGTCGAAAGGGGCATATTCATATGCTGCGATTGTAGACTACTAATGGCAATTAGTAGATATCTGCTAATAATGCATACATATCACGTGTCATGAATTTTAGTGCCCCGTGCTGCACCATTTCATTCAATGCACAATGATTTTGAACATTGTTAGCTGAATTGTTAGCTTAATTAATGAATGCCAATTGTTAGTCCTTGTACCCACTTATTTGCTAGGAATTTACTATTGTAGATTCATTCTTCTAGTCGTTGCTGTATTTCCATTATATTTTAATAAACTCTATTAATTATTAATTCCCATCTGCGCATTGACTAGCAGTTACAATTTTCACTAGGGTCCTATAATAGTTGAGCGTATCTTAGGACGACTCATAAATTAATATTTTATTAGCACTAAAATTCGCACGAAATGATAAATAACAATCTCCAATAATTCCATAAAATCCCACACTGAGAGAATCGACAGACTGGTTTAGGGATATCAGAATTATCTCCAATAAGTGCAAATTTAATACTAACGCTGAAAAGTTATAGTAGAAATTACCTTTAGCAATCCGCGCTAAAAATTACCCTCACTTCCAGGTACCTTTTAAAACGGAATAAGCAAAGTTGTACTTCTAATAGCTTCGAAATGAAGTCACTTAAATGAACATGGTACTGAATACTCAATGATAGTGTAGCTTGAAGCTTGAGCTTTATTTCAGAAGTAAGCAATATCTGCAAATGTAGCAAGAGTCGAAGTAGGCAACCAGATTGCTTCATCAAAGTTCGAATGCATTGGAAGTAACAAGAAAACTGTACAAATTGATGCTCTTTGATTCTTTTATTACTTTGCTAATACAGTCGGTGGAAAGTGTGCATTTTGTACAAGTTACTGAAATATTTAGTTTAATTTTCGGCTCATATCCAATGCCGGCAGAAATGGAATCGCTACCGCCCCAATATGGCGTAATCATTTGCAAACACTATTCAATTTAAAAATATCAATGCGAAACTGCACAACAAACAAGTCTTGTAAAGTTTTCAATTCAAGCGGATGGCAATTACGCGCCATCAAAATTGGGTGTAGGATTGCACGCGCGCATGAATTAATGCATTGTTATTGCAAAAAATGGCTGCTCGAAATTGGCCTGACTACCAGTTTTCATACAAATACGATTTATGGCCGCGAATAAAGCTCCATCCTGACGCACCACAATGTAATATGTTGTGCTAGAAACATTGATTGCATGACAAAGGATACACACCCCATTACAGCATCTCAAATTAATTGCCTTTCGCATTTTTGCGTAAAGATTAAATTAATTCGTTAACGAACCTATATATCTCTACATTTAAAAATGAATGTATGTCTGTTCGTCTCTGTGTATGTATGGAATCTCCTCATAAATTACAAATAATTCGGTCGAAATAAAATATTGGGCATGTTCCTTGAACTCCTGGGACAATAACAAGAGGAAGAAAAATTTGAAAAATCTCATGGTTCAAAAGTTATAGCGAAAACCCTAATATTTTCCATTATAAATCAAGTAACACGAGTGCGCTTCGGAAAATATTGCTTGAATTGAAAAATCTGATATTGAATATTGATCAGCCCGATAGATTTTGCACATACAGCTTGAACGGGTAAATCTCATCAGTCCTAAAGGGCAGAATAGCAAATAGGAGCAACACTGGGTCCTCTTCTAGTTTGTAATAATTTCACATCAGTCATGTCTCCCTTAAGATGTGTAAAATCATTTAAATTTATGACAAAAAGCCTAATTTAAATATGTTCTTGGAAAGCTTCATTCTGTAGAACTTTTGTAGCAAAAGTTAATAGAGAACACATTGGTGCCTGATGGTTGGGCAATTTAAATTTGTAAAAATCAGAGAGGATTTAATTAATTCTCTGCGAGAGTATAGAATGTAGGCCAAGTGAAGAGCGCCATAATATGTTAAGTTTAGCATCCCATCATTCTTCGTGCGGGTGTAAACTTGCTTCCACCTCAGTGTGGCGGCGTCTTCTACTTATTTTTAACCGCCTCACTTTGTGAGGCTGGAAGTTAGCTGTGGCTTTCTGCGATGCTGCGCATTCAGGATGAAAGCCCTTAAATGTGAAACGGCCGAAGGAATGCGACATAGCGCATTGGCATTATCAGCAAGTTACTGATACCTGCCCCATTTCTCACGCCTTTCTTCCTCCAGTGCCATTTTAACATATTCCTCCACTATACTCTCTAAGATTCTTATTTATCTCCCTTTCTAGTTCTAGTTTTCTAGTTTCTCTGGTAATATTTCTTGAGAATACCAGTAACGCAATTGTCAGTTGAGCATCCCGCTCCGCTTCAATTGAAATCGCATCAATTAGGTAGGATGCGGATATGGCTGGTGGGCAATCGATGCGGAAATATTTCATGGTCCACTGGACATCTCGAATGCGTACGTCTGAATTTATTCACACATCTCCAGCCGGATGGCATGTGTCCAAAAGGCGGGCCCGGCTGTTACACGCAACAAACAAACAAGTCGTAAATTAATCAATAGATCTGGGGCGCATCTCGGCAATATGCACGTGCTGAAGCGCAACCAGCAATGCGGCCAATGTTCGTGCCATTATCTTCCGGTCGCGGTGACGCGACCGCCCATTCTCCGCGTCTGTTTTCCGGTTGCCGATCGCAGCTAGTGTATCGACATCAACAACACGCCGAAAACTTTCTTCTTAAGCGGCAATATGACCATTCTTAAGACAAAAAAGGATTCATAAAACAACATTTCCAATTTCTATCATTTCCCTGCTGAATTTGTTTGGGTCACAAGAGATACAAAATCCTGTAATAAAGCTTCCATCAAATTTATTGTCGAACTTCGTTAACACTAAAACGTGCATAAATTTGGCAATCAAATTGTTGCAGGAAATTTTCAGTTGAATGCCAGATTTTTCAACGTTTTCGCGCGTCAATTAAAATAAAAAATGTTATGGTAACAATTGATTCGATTCAGGCAATTCAATTTCAATTCAATCATTAAGCAATGATTTTACATTCATTCACTAATGACGGATTTTGATCCTTTCGGCGCAAATTTGACGATGTTTCGATTGAATTCAATGACAAATGCGATTTCACTTCAATAAGTGATTAATTACAAATAATTTTAATCTTTTTGTTATTGTGCATTTGCATACAGCGAATATTCATATAAGTTCTTACAAAATAAAGGTGAATGATTACGTATTAGTCATGCAATTAATTATCAAAGCAGCAATGTAAAATAAATTCTAATTATGTTGGCAATAATCGAAAAATTGCGTTGTAAAATTAATCATCGGTTGGAATGTCATTCGATATGCGCTTAATGCTCCAGCCTCCGCCAATGTGGCTCATTTGTTCCAACAACGGTGTTTTAATTAAATGTATAAGCTCGCCCCGTTCATAAATAACTTACAATATTATATTGCAAGTGGTGCGTGCAATTCCAGCACCATATTACAAGGGCAATTTGAACCATCGCACAGCAAGGCTTCATCCTCCCGGAAATCAGCCTCCGCTTTCGGCTTCCAACAGGCACAGGTAGCGCGTAGATATTTTTGGCCCTGTCTTAGGTCTTTGGCGAATGCTCCGCCACCCCAAAAACTCTTGTCCTGACTGATTAAAACCAACTAGTTGGATATGCTACGCGATTCCGGATGGCTTTGGATGGACGCCAAATGGCGTTTGAATGTTTTAATGTTACGCTCTTCCGCTTCGCACGCTGCCATTTATTATCGCTCACGCACCATCGTTCTCCCCTTCGAAATTGTGCACTTTTGCACTTGTTATCGATTCTACTTACAGATTGTGAGTGCATTGTTTACTAGCGCCAAGAATGTGTTCTCGATATTTTGGCGCACAACTTTGGCGCAACGCTTGTTAATGTGTTTTCGGATTGTACTTTCTTACAATCAGCAAAATTATAAAATAGTTATGAATTCTAAAAAACCCTATTTAAATCCTGTGCTTTTTGAATATGCAATTCTATCGGTCTAATACCGAATGAATGAAGGCTAGTAGTAAGCGCTCAGTAGTCTAGTGGTCAAGTGTTCCGTTGCGAGACAGACGGTCCTGGTTCAATCCTCAGAAGAACGTCAAAATTTATATAAAATCCCTATACTATCTGTAACCTCAAGAACACTATGAACCACAATTCAGACTACTGGGTGGCTGCTGCAAGTGGTAGAGGGGGAAAATATTAAGAAAAAGTAGATATTTGGTTATGGCAAGATAAAGAAGACGAAGAAGCAATGTAGCTTGTGGAAAAAATGAAGGAAAATGGTATTGTAACGGCGTTTAGTCCCGGAAACTCCGGCAATTAATTTCACCGAAGGGTGCATTTTGAAGACGCATAAGAGCGCGAAAAATTGCATTATCTGATGGTATTCATGCAAATTTCAAGTGCGACTTGATTGCGACTCTGCATTAGCATTCAATGCGCAACCCTCCACAGGTGATATTACACATTCATTGCCAATCCAGCATTAACATATTGCGCCACGGAATTGCGTGGAATGGTTGATTTAAAACAATTCGCAGCCTCAATGTAAATGTATATCAAATGGCGTAAATATTTTTCGCATTGTTTTGATGTTTGGGGGGGCGTGATCCATCATTCACGCATCGTGAAACGATTTGGCTGCTACGCAAACCAGATGGGAAATTCAGGAAACATTGACGCTCCATGTACTCAAGTATTGATTCGATTTGTAGCGAATTGCGCGGAATTCGCCGGCACATCCGGACAAACTTCGCTGAGTGACATATCAAAGTCAATTTGTGAACAGGCACAACAGGATTTCGAATCAATTCTAGTTGATTGTCCCATCAGGTGCTATCAAGTCTCTCTACCCCATATATCAAACAAATCGTTCTCATATCACTGCTTTCTAATCGAAAATTACTAGTCAAGTGCAATTGAATTTCTTTTTTATTATGAGTGAGCTCATAACTATTAGATTAGCAGTTTACTAACATTTGTAATGTAACATTTGAAACAATCGAGATGTAGACTGCGGTATTCGCTCCTGGCGTATCGGATGCAGGCAGGAGATGGCACTATTTAGTACCTGAACGCAATTTCCGGTGTCAGAGCAACTCACGCTGTTTTCCACGCAGACCATTGGTCATTTGGTTTACCAAATCTATTGCAGAGCTGATGGGTTAACCGCATCCTTATGTCACGTCCCAAAACTATCCAACGCGGATGTGGCATCTCTGACAGGACACGTACCCACTAAATGGTCGCCGATATGGCACTAAAGCTGCCTAACATTGATGAAGGACAAGTTTTCCACGTCAATTCCCATAAATCAGAGCAGAAACTCAAGAAACATTCAGAAATTAACGTCTACAAGTCCACAAGTGGCAAAAATCTATAGATTACTTTAGATAGGCCATTAGTACTGTATATATAGGCAATAATATAACCACCAACGATCGTCCGTCACCCACTAGAACCCCTAAAATGCGATAATGCAAAATACTTCTTCTTCTGATGTTTGTAACTTCAACAGAGAATTGAGCACAGTCAAAGATGTTAGTATGACTACTGACTGAGTTTTGATCTAATAAGAAACATAATAAATTTTCCGTGGCTGGATTTTGAACCCAGCATACTGGGGTCTCGTGTCTCAACCATACCACATCTCCATTTGAAAAATTTCATTTAAGAATTTCTGGGAGACACAAAACGAGGCAGGATACACGTGCAACTGGAGATCTAGGCTAAGGAACAGCAAACGAGTTAGTTCAAGCACGCGCCACCAAAGACGTGAAGAAGAGTAGCAGCAAGAAAAAGTGTTAATTAAGTAGAAAAATAGCCTGTCGCATTCTCATTTGCAAATGCGACCAGCCAACTCTTTCCTTCCGCCAGGACAATCAGTTAAGACAAATGCCTGCAGTGCTGTGCTCTTAGATAAACCAGACACAAATTATATTCGTAGCCATTGAAAAATGGTTATGGAAAGTCTTGAAATGACCATTGTGGGTCAAATTGAATGCCATGTTGGAATTGCTGGAGTTCTGGCCCATCGGTCCAAGTAGGAACATGAATACGACGTCATAAACTGCTAGAGCTTAATGTCATGTTAAAGATAAGGCTAACGCTTAATTTAAGAAATGCGCCGTTTTTGCCACCCGCAGCGAAATTGGCATAAAACCGCAACCTTGGCAACACCCACAATCTATCCGAAGTCAAACTTCCTTTCCTTAGTCCGTAACAAAAACTAATAAATATTTACGAGCCTGCTACAAACTATATAAGATGTGCGCATTTTGAGAGGAGTTCTCTTGCTTGAGTGGACAAAGCAAGCGAAGAAGGCATGAAGTTTTAGATCAAACGGTGTCACCAACCAACTACATAGTCCATTAAAACATGTCTTACAAGTGACCTTCCCAGTCATAAAAAAATGCACTTTTAGATCTTCTTCTGAGTTTTTGGTCTTTTTCTCCACAGTCCAGTTTCTCCACGCAATAAAATTACAATTAAATGTAATTTATAATTCAGACATCAAACTTCTCTTATCTTCTTCGTTATTGAAAAATTAGTAGAGGACCTAAGGTTTCGTGGGTTTTACAACATTTCTCGTGGAAAATCTTGATTTTTCGTAATAAGTTTCGAACCATGAGGCTTTTCCAACTTTTCTTCCCGTTGACATTGTCCCAGGAGTACACGGAACATACCCAATTATTCATTTCGATCAAATTATTTATATTTAAGGCGTAAATCAAGGACACACAGTGACATATATAGATTAGAGGTTTCTTGTTCAAAACAATTTAACGAAATTCATCAGAATCAATGGGTCAAGCATGAATGCTTGGCAGAGATTAGAACTTTAGAGATAGTTGATGTAATATAATTTTGCAAAGCAGAGACCAGACGCCAGACGCAGGAGCAAAACATCTTCGTGAAAACAGTGTAACATGTGGAAAAGTTGTTGAATTAATTTGCCTCTGGCGGTGGAAATGGCGTAATCAGGCAAAGTTATCGCCGGAAGTGAGCTGCGTGTGAAATTGAAGTGATTTCATAAGCAGACGTTCCTCTCGGTGGTTGCATCTACAAAACTCACGCCTGTTGCGAGCAGATGCCAATATCAAATGATTTTACTACCACAATTACGCAATGTGATCGTGTCTCCTCCAGCCTCCCCCTCGTGCCCATCTCGATAAACTTTCAATTCGCTAAATTCGATCGCAATTTGCAGCAATTCTCCTCCTATTCAACTGACAATTGCACTTTTTGATTATGATAAATGCGCATAGTTTAATTGGAAAGTTTCGAAATGACTCATCTGAGCCGCTGCGAATAAATAAAAACGCGAATGCAAATGGCGGATTGAATGAATAGTCAATGGCGCGCATAAAACACAACAGTTATAAAAGAAAATTGAATATTTTAGCGCCGATCTCAGCATCTAGGCCACTGCTGCGAGCAGCACATTTTACGCCCAGCATCCGGAACGCATCGGAGCGTTCTGCACACATCCGTGAATCTATTTCGGAGGTTAAAGACATATTAAAATCAAGCAATAGCATGTTAACGGTGAAGAGCGACGTTTTGGGGATGAAGCAGTCCTTCGTTGTCAGTTTGATGCTGATGCATGCAACGGCCGCATCTTTAAAGTGCCATCAAATGCTTGATGGACCAAGTAGCTTTCCATGCAAGCGCAGATGAAAATCGGGGTTAAGTCAGTTCCGGGAGCGAGCGAATTTCATTTCGATTGTTATCAAATGGGCGGGCATCCCCATCCCAATTAGCCGCAGGCAGGGCAAGGACGAGAGCAACAATCGGCCGACTAGAAATTTAACCACTTGGTGCATTGATGGCTGCTGAGGGAGGTGGTCGAAAGTTTCTGCGGCTGCTCGACATGCGACTCTTGTTTGTGACGGTCCGCAGATTGCGCATATTGCGAATGCGGCCTAATGGACATATCCGACTATCAATCAACCCAAATCCAACTTGTTCGCAACTTTTGGCGGTTGCCACTTGGAGACGCCGAATTGTTGCAGTTTGCAAACGTACTTTGAATCGACATTACATCCAAATGTTGATATCGCCACAATTGCTATATTGGCGATTATTGCGCGCGTAAAAAGGCATTCAAAGTCGTAATGCGAAAGGTGCATTTTGCAAATGAGAATTTTAACTGCCACAGCGTTCAAATGCGTTCGCTCATCATGTTTCACTCCAGCATGTATCAAACGGACGACAAATGCGAATCGAGATCGCATCTGTTTGCTGGAAATGCTTCTTTATTGCCCCCACCGAACGCGATTGCAACTTTCATTTGATGTTCGCTGCGGTGTTATTACTTCTTTCAACCAGCAACCAACTCGCATTTCCATTACTTTTAGTTTCGCATCTTACGCTTTGCGCATGCCCGCATGTTGAGCTTAGTTTTGATAAAAAAATTCTTACAAATAATCTATCAAGATGAGTTTCCAAAACTCATCCACGTGTGCAACGCAAGTTGAAAAGCGTTGTAATTTCCTAGGTGCAAATTGCAAAGTTTCAAAGTCATTAGTAATGACTCATTACATTGGGGAGAAGTGATAGGAAGGGCGAAATTACACGGCTGTAACGCAAAGCATTGACAGCAGGGCGCTTTCCGAAACTCGCATTGAGTGCATGCAAAGTAGTTTTAACTTTAAATTAAATTAGTAAGGCATTTATATCTGCAGGGAGATAACAAGCTCGCCATGAAGTGGGAAGATGATGGCGCAGCTAAGACTTCAGCCGCATGTGTGCTGAAGAATTGCTTTTGTTTCCAGCTAGATGACATAGTAAAATATTAAACGCAGATGCCGCCAAGCGCACTTTTCGTTAACTCCCTTCACCAAAACTCACTGCAAATTTCATCCACTCACAATACTAATTACCTTTTTTAATGAAATATAGATAGCCCTCCTCTGCCAACATTTCCATAACACGGGGTCTCTCTACAACAGGCACGACCAACCCAGGCAAGGAACAAGGACTAGGAATCAGAAATTTCCCCGTACTTGTCCCGCTTCATCTCGAGGAAAACGTAGTCACTTTATGCAAAGATTAGGTTGGTCGATTCTGGACTAAGGCATAATGGACAAGCGGGGAATATCCGAAGTTCATTTGTATATGTGCGGCCCCAAATTGGCCCGCGGGTCCATTTAGGTTGGCGTTCCTGTTCTAATACCATAAAAAACGTGCGAAAACTGTTAAATGCGTGTTACAAGAAGATATGGCTTTTTATGGCATACTAGAACTTGCCAATTCAATCGGAAGCGAAGGTTTTGTGGACGTTCACAAGGTTTATTAGTGTAAAAAGAGGTTAACGCTATGAATTTCATGCAAATTGCACCTGAAGCTTTAAACCAAATGTGATTTTGAGGACATGAAGAAATACAAGAAGGCCTAAGTTCAACTGAAAATCTCGAGACATTTTTCTTGGATACAGACTATGGTAAAAGCATAGTTCTTAACAACTGTCACGGTACAATTATCCTCTAGGACAGGGCTCGCGAACCAACGGCTCGCGAGCCACATGTGGCTCTTTTAGACGTATGGTGTGGCTCTCTCTCACCCTCGACCAACCCGAAAATTTCATGAAAATCTAAGCAACTGTCGTAAACCGCAGATAGTTTGATAGTGGAGGCTCTTTTGTACATTTAGTGTGGCTCTTCTCAGCTCGTGGCTGGCTCTTTTAATGACCAATTGGCTCTTCCTCGCTAAAAGGTTGGGGAGCCCTGCTCTAGGATCTAAACCCAAATTAACAAGACTAAGTGACCGTAGCAGGCAAAAGCTTGAGGTTCTGGATGTATCTTGCTGAGCGGCTGATAGTCGACTAACTGATCCATTTTTTTTTTATTTAGATAGCTTGGAAAACCCTGTTTACGGGTACCCTCGTAGCAGGTTTATGTCGGACTCGCCCGAAGGCCCTACCGACAAAAAACCAAGCTCCAGCATTCAACCCTGAGGTTATGTATGCTGTTGGGGAGGAAACGGGGACTTGCTAAACGAGAACCTAACTGATCCGTCCCTCTGACGGCCTTTTTATAGCCATGAGTTGCCATACACCGGCAGCTGTTGCACCTAACAAAACATTCATACGAGGCTATGAAACCCTGGTCGGCAAAATTGTAATAACCTGCTAAGAACTAGCTAGAAACCTCTTTTAAGCGGGGAGAATATGCAAAATCTCTCGTCAAAAACATTCTTGCTTATGTTGTTCCTTCCCCTTTTTGTACTTACTCTGGGTCTCATACAATGCAGTTTGAATTTTCAAAGAATCACCCTACCATGATATAGGAGGGTTGGTTGTACAATATTGTTAAAAGTTTTTCTGAAAACCGTATATTTGTGGCGTTTGTAACCTTACATTATGTTATTAATTTATGAATTTTAGTCAAGAGAGAGAAATGTTAAACGAAGCAAGCCAGTAAATGGAAAACTTTTAAATTTCATGCATTTATCAGTGACACTATGTGTAAATCTCAGTTGTTGCTGCAACACACTTTAAACTGTAAGTTAAACTATGCAGCGATAAGAAAAATAGCACTTCAAGACTTTCAGACTTTGAAAGCGCGATACAAATTTGCTATTATCTGTTAAATAAACTCGCGCGAAACTTTGCGAGACTGCATTATAGGCAAATATTTGCAGAGCGGAAAAACTTTAAATTATCCATTGAATATACAAGACTGCCGTATGGAAAACAGAAACTTGCTTAATTGTCAATTAAAATTGAGATTTTCGCTGCAAATATGTAGCAAAAAAAGGAAGGTTAAGCACCTAAAGTTGCTGCAAGTTTGCAGAGAAGCGAATCGCAATGAATGAATTGATTTCGGACGCCATTAAGCACGCTGCTGAAATTGAAATTCGACGTTTTGCGCATCGGACGCGTTCGCCCATTGCGCGCTATAATTTGCGTTAAAAGCTCACTGGCAATAAAGCCGCTAATAATCATATTTCATAATTACTGCACAAGTTACATGCGCGAGGTATATTGAGGCAAGCACAATAGAGATAAGACGTAAAGCTCATCGCATCTCTGCTCGCAATAAGTAATTTCTTATTCTAATAGCAAAGCGCTCCCGCCATAAGGGTTTTATCTCCCCGCGTATGCAACGACGTCTTTAAAATCCGGCAAAATGCTCCAATTTATCGCAAACTTCGCGAAGTGATGCTGCCTTTAATCTCGAGCAAATTTCCAACAACACTTTACGGTTGTAATTCAAAAATGTGACGCGCACTGGGCAACCGTCCAACGGTTATTTATAAATGCGAATAGAAATCTGCCTTTCGGCGTGGAAGCTCGACGGGCGACTTTGAGTAGACGCAAATAATTTACAATTTGTTTGCGCGTGGCTTTTGTGCTCTCGGAGGAGGGTTCGAAGGTAACGCAAACCGCACCGAATGCGGGTGGATTGTGGAAACAAGGCGTCCGTAATCGGAAAACCGATGGGAAAAGCGTCGGGAGCGCCATTCATGCCGTCCTTCACATGCGCCTAGCAAATGTGCGATCTCGTTATGTTCATCGCTTTCATTCCAGCTTCAACAAATAGAAAGCGATCAACGTTGCCTTTCAAATGAGCTTCAATTGTGGCGAATTTGTCGCTAACGCCGTATTCCACTTGTTTACATTTGTTTGCATAATTATTTATCGACAATCAACGCAATCTGTTCTCAGAGATGCAAAAAATTGTAAATTTTCGCCAATCAAATTGATCATTCGCAAACAATTTATTCATTGCAAGTGTTCAGATAATTGTTGAATTTCTGACAGAAATAAGGTGCGATTTTCCTTGAATTCTCTCCAAGCAATTGTTTAGCGTCAAATTAATTAGTTTGTCATCTTAACTTTGAGCTACGAAACGTAACTATTGTTATCATCGTTCTGAAACTTCAGATTCCATAAACTAATCACCCTTAATGTCGGTGCAATGTGCAACTTTGAGGAAATTTAGTGTGAATGATTTCAGGATATAGTTCACGTATACATTGCTATCAAACTAAGCCCTGCTAAAGAGTCTTCATTTAATTAATGACGGCTACATCCAAAAATCTAAAAATGTAATTATTTGTGATTATTAAATGTCCAATATTCAAGAAACTAATCATATTGTTTGTTAATGATAATTGAAATATATTTCGCAATGAAAGCAGTTCCTCTTTTTCAATATGGCGTATTTAAGCGCCAAAACTAACCTAACATAACCAAACGTGGAGGTTATGTGCATATGCAAATGTGAAGCAATAGATGGCGCTCATTAGCAAGGTGAAAAACATGAAACTTGAAATACGACACCATTTATATCGTGTACATGTATTGCTACAAACTCGGAGCATATGTTCTCAATTTATGTGGTAAGAATGCGAGCGCAAATGCATTTCGAATTGCTGAGCGCACTCCGCATGCAGCAAAGATAAGATAATGAATTTACGTGTTTGAAATGCAGCGGCAGTCATTAGAGGGTGGTATGCAGTTGTGGCGCAGTTGTGGCAACAGCCATCATGATTTAATATGGTCTTGCGATTCACGTCGACGTTGCGCCCATCAGTTTTCGATCAATCTCAATTCTGCAGCAACCACATGTTGATTGCCACACAAAAAAAGCCAACAACAAGTAGTGCAATCATTTCCTATTCACAACTGCGACCATCCCTTAATGACGGAACAAATCAGGAATCAATTCTTGGAAAATTGTTCACAAGCAAGGAAAGCGTTGATAATAGATCAAGAGGTCAACAATGGGGACTGTAATTAAATGAATTTACACTTAGAAAGTAAAGTAACAATATAAATTACAATGTTATATAATTAGCGAGCTGAAATATAAAATACTGTCCGTCTGTTCGTCTGTCCGTCTGTATGTATGCGATCTCCTCCTAAAATAAAACAAAAATCGACCGAAATTAAATATTCAGCATGTTCGGTGTACTCCTGGAACAATATGAAAGCAAAGGTAGTTAGAAAAACCTTATGGTTCGAAAGTTATAGCGAAGAAAACAACACTTTTCATAACAAACGGCACCGCAATAGATTCTGCGCATGCGCCTTGAATGCTGTCTCTCTGTCAAACCCTATGAAATTTGATGTAAAATTATTGTAATAATACCTTCCAAAAAAGATAAAAGATGGTATTCCATTGACACGATTACGTCAAGTAACTCGAACGACTGCTGACAGTGCAAATTTCAAGTATTCTGAGACTGGCAGCGATTGATTTTCTAAGTAAACAAATTGCTACAAATTGCTATCACGAATCGCCTGTTTGCCTGTTGATAAACTAACAATTGCGATCGAAGACAAATGCCTTCAATTATAATCTGGTCTACTCAACAACTCTTTACAAACACAGGGAAAATTTTCCTAATTATCAGTTCTGATCGATATTTTATTGTCAGATTTCTTTCATGGAACTAATATTTTCCACGCTCACTCAAGTTACTTGATTTGTCATGGAAAATGTTGTTTTTTTACTACAACTTTCGAACCATGAGGTTTTTCCAACTCTTCTTCCCGTTGTCATTATCTAAGGAGAACATAGAACATACCCAATATTTTATTTCGGTCGCATTATTTGTATTTAGCGCTTGCTTTGTCTGCATATTTTCCTAATCCTTTTGCATATATGTATATGGACTGCATATTTCCCGTATTTTGAAGTCTGGCTTTAAGATTCGAGTCTCACTTGATAATACTTGGATCGTCAAGCAAAAGTCCCTTTAAACTCTGCCATTTATTTATTAACTGGAATATCTCTGTCTCTTGGCTAAATCCTACTATTCGCTTCAGTTGTACTTAAACCTTCTACCAGGGGTCGGCAACCTTTCAACAACAAGGAATTAAATCTCATAAAGAGCAAAAAAGAAAGGACATGAAAGGACCTCCAGAAATACATCTTATATTCTTATCATTTAAAGAGAGCCGCTGGTTGCGGACCCCCGGCTTAGCAACGCATTGCCGAGAGAGATTACGAGTAGAACAAATGCTCTTATCTCTGGTGACATAAAGTAACCACTGCTTAGGAAACATGGTGTGAATTTGTTTCTATTGTTGAAAAATTGCTCAATTACTTCCGGAAAGGATTTATTCATTACAATTTTACGGTTAGATTTATTTCACCCCATAAATGGATTGGTGGCAGCTGTAAAAATATGTTTATGAGAAAAATAATTCACGTGAATAATTGCCCTCTACGGATATCGTAGTTGGTCATGAAATTTATTTCAATTCACGTGAGAGTCATTGGACTATAACACAGTTTCAATGATAAAACGATAATTTTAGGCTGCAATAACTCGACGCTGCAATAATTGCCGCAAAGCAATTGGCGAGTAAATATTTAAATAAGTTATTAGATCAGGCAGGATAACAGAGGCGAAATATGAATAATTATTTATGAATATTCAATCGCAAATATCAGGTGTACTGGACCCATTTCCTCCCAAAAGGAAGTAAGCAGTCTGGGTATTTCGATGAAAATCAACGCGAACGAAAAGCAAGTAACTCGTATACCACCGTTAGTAAACAATGGGTTGCATGTTTAAGGTCTAGAGAACCTCCATGGGGACTTCCGACCGCACAGAATATTCATCCAACTAGGATGCACATAGTCCTACAGAATGAGTAACGTTAACATGCTAAGCAACAGGCTGACTCGTTGTGAATGTCACAGATCGTCCTAGCGCAACCCTCTCTGGAGATTTGTTCGTCAAGGAATGCGTGAGGATGTACAGTTAAACCAAGTTTATGTTGATGCTCATCCTTAATATTTCGCATTTATTTCTTGAGATTATATAGCGCAATTTAAATCGTAAGAAGCTCTGAATCTAACAATTATAATAAATCATTTGCTTACTTAATGGTAAATCCAGATTAGGTGGAGGGTAAATTTGACATTTCCATTAAAATTCGCCATCATTGAAAGTTGGAGGATTTCCGTTGATTTCATTTGCGATTGCGAACGCTCTTATTTTTATTATAATCAAAATGAGCTTTTCTCTATGATTTTACTGTTATCCTGCCTCTGGGTTAAGCAAGTTATCCAGTTTGTCAAAACTAAATATAAGCGGATATTCAAAGTTTGTTCAACCAAAACGTCCAAAAGAAACCAAATTCAATGCAATCATTTTGAAAGCCTTTCAAATATTCAGGATGATTCCTTTTTTGTGTATTTCCATTGAGGTAATATGATAAAGGTAAATTGCAGTTGTAATATGAAATTTTGAATTAAAAATGAACTGACTTGCAAATGCAAATATTGGAATTGTCTGCGAAAATGCATTTCGAAATCAAATATTTAATATTTGAATCACTCAGTTGCGACGAGCTTATTCGCCAGCGCTAATGTCTAATTTGAATAAAGCGTAATCAAGTCAGCATTGAGCAATCTGAAGCGCTGGAAGAAGGAGCTACCACAATTTAGACAAGTTTTCGACGTGATAATCATGTTGATTCGAAACGCGGCCGAAGATTTGCACGCTGTTGTGCAGTATTCGCCCTTGCGTTCATTAAAACTTTTTTGGAATGCAGCGCTCGGCCACGCGAGCACCAAGGTTGCGAAATGTTGTGCAAAGAACGCATCAGCAAGCGGGAATTAATTAAATGCACTGATGAGCAACGGAACGGCAATTGGCAGCCATTTGGCTGCGAGCGAGTCCACGAAGCGAATCTTCTTCATTTCGCAAATCAACTTTTTTGCACTTCAGCTGAACTTACTACTGCTACAACAACCAAGGATTCGAAATGACTGAAAGCATGCTTCATAAAATATTCACGCTTCTAATTTAGCCACTGTGGTTTCCGCTGGATCGTCCAAGTTAGTTAGCGAAGCAAATTCACAAAATATCCACGTTCGGATAACGAAAGTAGACAAAACCTATTATCTAGTATCACATTTTCGTAATAACTGCCAATTAGGTTATCGATGTTCACATTGTGGAATGAATTTCATGCAAACTGACAAATGCCATAAATCATTCTTCAATTGATAGTTTTGTAATGTAATTTGCCAAAATGTATATCATTTATTCAATGGTTAGTAATGGAGTACCCAACGTCGTTGGTTTTTTCGCTGTAACTTTCGAACCGTGAGGTTTTTCCAATTGTTTTTTCCTTCTACATTGTCCCAGAAGTACCCGGAACATGCCAAATGTTTTATTTCGGTCGAATTATTTGTATTTTAGGAGGAGATCCCGTACATACACACAGTCGGTTGCCTGGGTTTTACTGCAAAACGTTTCTATATGCAACATCATCAGCCTTGATCTAAGGGACTTGGAGGGGCCAGGTTCGACCTCCCGTTTTCTGCAAGATAAAATCGCAAACGGAATTCGTCCAGATGAGTGCAAAGCGCATTCGCTGCAGAGCTGGCAAATGGAACAAAAAGACCTAAATGAATTGAGATGCACTGGAATTTAAAATATTCAAGGAGCAAGGCGAGTAACCTGTGAATGCGCACTCATTGCAACTTTCCTCTAGGAATCTACATCTATAAATCTGCAAATTTGCCACATTTCAGAAGTCAAAGTTTGCGTGTTTTCAATGTCTTCCCATGGGCATACATTTGGTCCAGATTTGCCCATTCAGCTGCCAACCTGATATGAGTTAACCTTAAATTGCCCCTATTTCCAAACGTAATTAAGTTATCGTTAATAAGCGACATGCAATATTTAATAATAAATACGACATTTATGTGCGTTGCATTTAATTATTGATATGCCGTAAATTACTGAATGTTCTTGATTTATGCAACCAGTAATTAATGCATTGCATGTTTCCGCTTGTCCTGGAATTAGTTGAATCCTATAATCAATGAATATAATAGAAATAATAAAAATATTCAATCATATTCCAATTAGGCTTATAAATATGTAAACAAGTGATTATTAATGAATAAATGAAAATTGTAGATATTTATACCCTCATCAAAATATACTAAATATTTAATTACCAATATTTCCCCTGTTATTCGTGGTTTATTACGTATTATCACAATTAGATTCTTCTCAATCTAAAGATTCCTGTACTCTCAATTTTCCAACATTTTTGTAAGGTTTTCGCCTAAACCACGAGTCTGGAATATTCCATAGATGAAAAAATGTGAGGGATAAATACTAAAAAGGAGGGGATGAAAGGTGAAAGCTTAACGTAAATAACCAATTTCACGATTTTACCCGGAAGCTTTTACGTTGCTAAATTACATACAAATCTTCCCTTCCCTCTCTTGGCGTGTCGGAGTTTACCAGTTTTTCCAAATTACAATCAGTTTCATTGGAATAGAAATAAACTACCTCGTAGATTAATAATGCAACGTTTAAATAGAATTGTAACATTTTAGGAATGTTATTTGGCAATTAAACGTGAATAATTTGATGATAAACAATTCAAAAGCGATTCTACTTTTAATCATAAAGCTTCTGACAATATGAGTTAGTGCGCGTAATGATTTCCCCAGTTATCCCTATTGTTTTCCTCGAAGGAAATTAAGTAAAAAAATAATACGCGGACGTGTTTAATGCTCATGCTCATATGCATGCCTTCATTACAGAGACGCGAACTCTCGAGTTAATTAACATGTTTACAGATTATGTTGAAAAGCGCATTACCTTGCCTATTATCCAAGCAGGATCACTGCATGCAAGTTTTTAGAATGTTCTTAATTATTTAGTCTCATTAATACGAGATGGCATTCCGCTTCGTCGTCATACAAATATTTCGGCAACACGTTAATAGCTCCACATTCTTTACGTAAACTGAATTTCATGTTAAAACAACAGATGTATAACAAATATTATTTCTTGTTATAAATTAAGTTTTGAATTTAGGTTCATTGGATTCATGAGGTTGATAATCTTATCGTAGGAGTTTAAAGTGTAACGCAGTGCTGGGGATTGAACCTAAGACTTACCAAGCGGTCTCAGAATATGTTTTTTCGCTATAACTTTCGAACCATGAGGTTTTTTCCAATTGTCCCACCATCCACATTGTCCCAGGAGTACACGGAATATGCCCAATATTTCATTTTGAATGAATTATATAGATTTTAGGAGGAGATCCCATACATACACTCAAACGGTTGACATTAATAACTGATAGATAAAATATATAACATATGTTTGAAATTTATTGGATAGATGCAAATTAGGTTAATTAGCGATTGATAATTTGTACAAGATAAATGAAGGGTGCGAGCTAATAGATTGAATGTAATGAAATTGAAGTTTAATATTTCACAAGTAATCAAATCAGTAACCGCCAGTAGATTTATAGCAATCCGAAATGTTTTGTTTGCAAGCATGAATCCAACAATAATAGAAACAATAACGTACGGCTGTTTGTGCTGGTATTTGTTTCATTTGCGAAATGATCGATCCAGAGCATAAAGTTTCACGAGAGAATTTCTTCGCCGATGCTCTAACATACATCTGATTTATTTACCAGAATACCCACATTGCAAGTAATGGAATTGTCTGCAAATTCAAGCTCGTTAATATTTCATGAGGGAAATCAAGTTTGTCAATAGACTCGCTTCAATATCAAAGTTATATGACTACAAATATGGTTTTCTTTACAGACTTGCCACTTTACTACCGCTACCAACGAATCGAACACGGTTATCGCCGAATATCGGCACTAAATAATTAATCAGCTTACAATATATTGTCAAATAATTGTCAGATGGGAACTTTTCATTGTCTAGCAATAATCATTTGGAGAAAATTGTTATTGTAAATCATTTTCTTCTTTACTATAAACTTGTACTCATTATTAGAAACGCAACATTGAAAATATTATACTGGAAATAAAATTGGGCGAAGACAGGTAGGAGATTTGGTGTAGTGCTAACGTCGATAGACGCCACACCAATGTGCTAGGTTCGATCCTCGGCCACGGAAAAAATTCCGGCGTGTTATAAGATCGAAATTCTCCCAGATAGTCATGCTAACAGTTTTCACTATCTTCAACAAATTCTTCTGAAAAGGTCGTATATAAAATTGGCTCAAATTACATTAATAGTTGAAGTTACAAGCAACAGATTCGGCTATATAAGAAGGACAAAAAAGAAAATAATGTCAATATTATTGAAGCTCAAAGGAGAGGGAGGTAATTTTTCGTAGAGTGAAAATTTAATGCTCAGGAACCCAATTAGAGACTATTCTTCCCATTTGTAAATTTGCTCTGCATGTCATCGCAAGGAGAGGTGTAGGACTTGTCTATTTGTTGCTTTATCTTATCACGTTTGATGCGTACGTGAATGTAATCGCTGATTACGCTCTGCTCTTACATGTGGCACACAACATAAGCATACAAACCATGAAGCCTGCTATCACAGCCATCTCCCGCTACTTCTTAGGTAAGGAGACGTCTAACACCCTGATGACGCTTGTCATAAAAGTATCAGGCTACACATCAAGCAAATAATGTCATTTTCCATCGCGAACCCACGGAAATTGTACTCCACAGCATTCTAGCGAGAAAATAGGATTTCCTTTCCGTAGAAAAAATGAGGTGTCATTGCATTTTCTTTCTATGTAATGATTTATTGCGTGTGATACTTATCGTCTTCATTGTCAGATCTTTACGCTCTTCCCCAGTGGGAACGTTTACATATTGATGGATAAAACGCTTTTATATTTGTCCACACGAAATCCAGTAATGCAGCTACTTTTCGTTTTGTCAGAATACTTACGAGGGTACAATATTCAAATCCGCATCTATTACGTCACTACTCGCATTCTCCCTCATCTCCGACAACTGGCAGCAACAAAGAAGATAAAGCAGAACAGACTTAGCAACTGATCCCTCTTAAAAAACAGCTTCAAGCTTCTTTCACGGCGTCCTTGCGTCCTGCAATCTTACAGATGTTCCATAAAAGCAGCGCCTTATGCGATAATATCCCATGACCACTATACAATGATCCTTACCGCTTTTCCGCATTGCTCAGCCAACTAAATAATAGAAATTCTATTTGCTACAAATATTTCTACAAAAGAACTTCCAAATTCGTCATTTTGTCTCTAAGACCCTATCATTGAATTGCATTTCGGGGCATTACTTGGAGTATAACTTCTAGCAATAATATAGCTACATAAAAAGCAACAGTAAATCTATTTCCGGGTATTCCCCGTGCTAAAATGTCCACTCATATCCCCTTACTGATTTTACTAATATTATACTATAGTTTAGCATAGAGTGACATGAAAGTATTATTTACTTGGCGTAATTGCTGTAGAAATTTCTTCGTTTGTAGGTCACTCTAGCACAGCTGTATTTCAGACAAGTAAGAAGTGATTGAGCGCGCATAAGAATGTGAACCGCAAATGTTAAATTAAAAATTCCTTCGGTGTGGCAAACGCGTTCGCAATTTGACAGCGTATTCGTTGAGACTCAGCTTGCAACAAGACGCAATTTAGTTTGTAGTTGGCACATTTTGGCACGAAATTATCGAGCATTAAAAGCGGCGTTGCCGGAAACGCGACGCGTGACGCCGTCAGCTCATGAAATCCCGCGAAAAGCACAATTGTCACGCCGTTTTATGTCCTGGTGAAGGATCGCCTCCGCTCCCCCGGCCCCCACATCAGTATGCATCACGCATGAGGTAAAAAACACTCACGGCGCAAAAAATAGCATTGTTTGCCTCAATTTATGAGGAAGAATGATGTTTGTACGCCATTCGTTTTCTTCGCATTGTTTGCTGTACGGCCACTTGTACAGACATTTTTTCTCCTTTTCGCTAACGCCCATTCATTCGGCGGCGTTTAACATTTTCGCCGCCACGCCGGCGATAACATCAAGTCCGTGCATAAATATGCCTCATTTACATAATAAATCGACAATTTATCGATTGTCTTGGCGAACGTGCGGCAAGAATGTGAATCGGGCGCGGGCGCAAGCAAAATAAATTTCAATTTTTGAGAGCCACTTCGTGTCTAATGGCTGCTGCTGAATTCTGCACATAAATTTCATGCGGACGCATAAATTAATTGGGATTTATGCGGAAAGCAACAGGACATTATTTCGCATTGAAACGAGCTGAAATTTTGGCATGAATAGCCCACCTCAGCGCGTACGGCGATTACGTAACAGTTGCGGGAAGATTCACGGCGATGACGTAAGAGTTGCGGACCGTTTCTGAGCGATTACGTAATAGTTGCCAAATGATTCTCGGCCTTAAGGTAATACTTGACCGACGTGTGGACAGTTTTTATGGTTTATCTCAGGAACTACTGGAACATTATGGCACTGTTGATAAAAACAATCGACTCGCTACCCAGTTCAAACTACTGCACAATAGTGTCTACAAATGATTGTTGTCAAATGAAATGAAACGCGTAGACCTTGTTGACATCAATTGAATTTCCACCTAACATTTGTCTGATATAATGAAAATTGGGTTATTAGCGTAATTGTTTTCATGCTTATGGGAGTAACGATAAGCGGAAAATAAGGGATCATTTTACAGGCGTGTTTGCACCATCATATCATGCTGAAAGATCGCAACTTTGCCAATTTGCGAACAGAATTTATTTCATCTCAGTTCCTATTGTCTATATGACATAAATTGATTGATTGTTGACATTTTAAAAGATATTTGGTTTTAATTCTGTGTGTTCCAACATGTAAAGATATTTATCAATAAATGTGTGGTGAAATTTTGAATAAACTACATCCAGAGGAAGACGACATGTGATGTGATGTGGTATTCGAGGATTCTGTTTGCTCCACTGCCTGAGAATGACGTTCTGCAAGAATGTTTGCCATTGTCTATTCTCCTCGGCTCCGGCAAGCATTCGTTGTGCTCTCATCTTGATGGATACAAGTCGGTTGCAACTTATCCCATAGCTACGGACGTAATAGTACTTCAAATTTACTGAAACGAGTTATGAGATGTTGGATGAGTTGCTTCTCCAAGATTCGTAAGAACCTCATCTTGCGATTCTTCGATTTCGATGTCGATTGAGTTGACTGCATTAGCATAACCCGCGAATTATCTTATTAAAATCTGATTGGGAAAACGTAAAGTTGAATGGAATAGCAATTGAATAAATGAAGGAAATTGAAGTGGAATACGCTGAAGACAAACAACAGCGAATCGCAAAGAGGAGGTGAAATTGAAATGCAAATTCCACGGCGAAATATTGCTGCGAACAAAAATATAAGCGCTGCAGCTTTGTATTTCCACCCTCGTTCTGTACCTTAATCCTTGATGTCTTTCTCCGCACTTGCTGCTTCCAAATGCTTTTCCTCCACGCATCACATGGATTCTTAATAACGGAAAAAGCATCGGCAATCACTTCCACCCATCACATTGTCTTCGTTTGAAGTTTTCAATGATTTCGCCCTTGTTCAATATAGAAATATAGAAATATCGATAAACAGCATCCCACATTATTACTTTCATGTTAATTATGCATTTGCGCTTTAATGAATGAGCATATTCGTTATTGGCCATTGTAAATTTTCAATTTCGAAATGCTTATGTAAACTGTGCCATCAGGAAATTTATTATGCAAACTAATTAATCGATAATTAACTGCTGCATATGTTTAACATTATTTTTTCATCATTAAATTATTGAAGTATCATTCTGCAATGGAATTGCTTCGAAAACAGAATTTCCCATGGAATTTTTCAATAATATAACTGCAGGCATGTGGAAACAAACTTGCTTTCCTTTCGAAAATGTAAAATATGCAAATATTTGCATTCTTTTACTTTGTGATGTCCAGTCCAAAATCTACGCGCTCAATTTTTCATTATTATTTCATTAAACTGATGAGTGGCAGGCAGCCCTGAAGGGAGTTTTAATTAATATTAGAATAATGCGGGAAAAATTTCGATATTATTTAGTTTCATCAAAAAATGCGTAATTATATTGGGTTGGCAACTAAGTGATTGCCGATTTTGTGGATAGATAGAGTTTTGACTTTCTTTTATTTGGTAGACGTGGTCAAAGCATCTAAACTATTTTTGTTCTTATTATTTGGACTTCTGCCTTTAATCTAGCAAAAAAAATCACTGATTAGTGCTTTCGTTTAATTTTTATTCAAATTTAAATATGGACGCACAGGACGTGCACATCAGACATATTTTAATGTTTTACTTCCTAAAAGGCAAGAACGCATCGCAAACACAGAAGAAGTTATGTACCCTATATGGAAATGAAGCCTTGAAAGAAAGGCAGTGTCGAAATTGGTT